>CAUYTI010031294.1:0-12302 GCA_963575145.1 Galago senegalensis | reverse complement strand
AGCAACTAAATAAAAGAAATCATTATCAAAATGTAAATCCAGGCTCGGCGCCTGTGGCTTATGTGGCTAAGGCACCAGCCACATACACCTAAGGTGGTGGGTTCAAATCCAGCCCAGACCCGCCAAACAACAATGATGGCTGCAACCCCAAAAAAAAAAAAATAGCCGGGCGTTGTGGCACCTATAGTCCCAGCTCCTTGGGAGGCAGAGACAGGAGACTCGCTTAAGCCCAGGAGCTGGATGTTGCTGTGAGCTGTGATGCCACAGTACTCTACCCAAGGGGACAGCTTGAGACTCTGTCTCAAAAAAAAAAAAAAATGGAACAGTCATGTGAGCAGTGTTATTTATTTATTTTTTGGTGAGGGGGACAGAGTTTCACTTTATTGCCCTGGGTAGAGTGCTGTGGTGTCACAGTTCACAGCAACCTCCAACTCCTGGGTTTTAGGCAATTCTCTTGCCTCAGCCTCCCAAGTAGCTGGGACTATAGGCACCCACCACAACACCGGGCTATTTTCAGAGACAGGGTCTCACTCTAGCTCAGGCTGCTCTCAAACTCGTGAGCTCAGGCAATCTGCCCACCTTGGCCTCCCAGACTGCTGGGATTACAGGCATGAGCCACTGCACCCAGCCTTAAAATTAAAAATTTCTTTCTCCACCACAACCTCCTTTCCCCTAGCTATTGTGAGGTAACTCTGGTAAATTTAAAGTTCTAAAAAGTATCCGCATTCTTTCCTTTGTAAATGAGACATCTAATATTTTAAACATAGGAAACTGCTTTTCACTTTTGGACTGGTCAGCTCTGTCAGGGGTTAGCCCAGACTAGCCTGAAAATTGGTAATAGGAACCAACAGTGGGACCGCAGCTGAATATAGTACATTCCTTAAAGTGTTCACAGATGAGAACTACACCTTAAAATTACTGCTGTGCCCATTTTACAGATGAGGAAACTGATATTCAGAGGGACGAAGGCAGTTGGCAGAGGACTGAAACCCAAGGATCCTTACTCCAAAGACTAAGAGACTGAGTATTCATCTACCACCCCCCAGTGTCTCCCCCGAGAGCTAAACTGGTGACTTTGGGGATGAAGGAGCATGCCCCCACCCTAGCCTCAGTTGGCTGCCAATCCCATCTTGTCCCTGCCCCTCCTCCTGCTCCCCCTGTACACGCACATATACACATAGGGTGCAGCTTCCAGCATGTTCTGACACTATTATGATCACTTTCCCTTCAGACAAATTCTGAGAATGTTCTTATCATAAAAATGTTTATAAATTATGCCTTCTCACAGAAATAGCGTTATATAATGCTTATTTTTGTATTTGAGTGTATTTATCTTTTATGTAAGAACCATAGCCACCCTTAAGTCATGGGAAGAAATACCCTAAATTGGAACACTACTCCAGAAACCCAGAGTTTCCCCCAAAATATCTTGTCACAATATGGAAAGGTCCCCAGAAGTCTTCTGTGGGGAAGACTGGGCACCCTGTGACCCAGAAACTTAGCAATGTGGCTTTCTTATTTTGGCTTTGGGCCTTATTTGACGTTTTGTGGATTCTCAAAAGGCCTCACCCCTGACATTGGCTGAAAGAGTCCAGACAGCAAGGCCTTGTGTTTATAGTCTTGTATCTTCATTCCACTCTAAATAATTAACTCTTCTTTGTATCTGTGTGTGTGTGTGCAGGGGAGGTGGGGCACTTATTCCCTTTGAATTGCCATCAGGTGATCTGGGGCCCAGGGAAACTTTATCTGCCCTAAATATCTTTCACTTATGTCCCTATTCTCAATACTCCAGCAGCTATGTTGGAAAGTCTGATAAAAACAGACTCTCCCATTACCTTGCCTTGTGGGTGGCATGGAAATAGTCTCTCTGCTTTTCTGGGGTTCAGTTTCCTCTACAGATAAAGAATAAGACAATCAGACTAAGTGTGAATAGGACAGGATGAAGAGCTGGGAAGGAATCTATTTGCTACCCCCATTTCTCAGTTATGCTCGCCAGTGGTTAGATTTCCAGCCTCCCACTCCTACTTAGGAGACTCACAGAAGGATATTCAGGGATTTTTGTGTTTTCCATTCTTGTTTCTAAAGCCTTGAAGGGCCCAAGTTTAGGGACCCTATACTAGGTACAGTATTCATTCTATACCCTCTTCTAACCAGCCTTTTGTCTTGGAAGCCAACGTCTATAGACTACACAATCAGGACGCCCTCACCCTCTGGCTTTGTTTGGGATTGTCCAAAGGCAGGCGCTGGCAAGAGATCAGAGGACCAGAGGCAGAAGAAGTGGAAATTCTTTCCCAGGGCCTCCTTGCTCTCCTACCTGCCTCCCTGTATTTCTGGTAGTGCTGGCAGTTTGCAGCTACAACTCCAGCTAGGTGCCCCCCGCCCCACCTCGACTCCAGCTCTCACTGGTTTTCATTATAGATTTCTCTCCTCTTTTTCTCTTCTAGAGTGCTGAAAGACTTTTTGTTGTTGTCAGCCCCTAAGTTAGTTCCCTTCACCCTGCAAGCTCCACTAAACAAACCCTTTCAGTAGGTCATGTGAACATGCCTTCTCTTTCCTGTCATTGTCTCACTAACAGATTCTTACTACTTCTCTTCCAACTTTCACAACCGGGACTCCAACTGCTCCCAGCTATAGAAAGGTTCATCTGAAAGATCTAGAGTGAGTTTTGAAGGGACAAAGGGTCCTTGTCTGTTGCAGGCCACTTGCCTCCAGGTGCACACACACTCTCAGATCCTTGGTGCAAATGAGTTAGGGGAAAGTCATCTAATGCTTTGCTACAAAGTGACGTATTTTACCAAACGCTCTTTTGTTGCTCACAATAATTATGTATACGCTTGTACAAGCTGCATTCATCTCACCATCTCTCTCATTTTAGGTTGGCAGACTTCCAAATTCCCTCTTTTTTATTAAAGAATAACACATGAATGATTCACAAGTGGGAAAGTCCACAGGGCCTCTTCTACCTTAGTCTCCTCATCTGTAAAAATGGTTTAATATCAACCACAAAGAGTGTGGGGATTAAGTGCTTAGGACAACAGGTGCAAAGCACTAAAACCATGATCATTCTCATTGGATTCATCTTGGCCTACTTTCCTACAACATGTATGTACAAAGGAGAAGAAAAGGGAACTTAGTAAGGATGTCTAAGTGTTCCCACGCCTTCAGTGCTCTCCTCAGTCCCCCTTCCCCTCTTGACACCCATTTCGGAGTAGATTTTCTTTTCTGCCACCTTTTCATCCAAAGAAGTTCCAGGAAGGAAAGGCAGGGCAACTTGTGATTCTTGAGTTTTCTGCTCTTAATTCTAGACCAGTGATTTTCGAATGGAAGCCAGACGGAGCCTGGAGTTCCCAAGAAAGCTCCATGGACCACAGAAAGTGGGTTTTGCTCTAGGTCACATCTTTCAGCCTCCTCTTAGCTATTTAAGCTTCCTTTCAAGATTCTGGTTGAACAAAGGCTTCTAAGGCTTTAAAGAGCTGAAAATCCCCTTTGTGATGAGGTGTAGAAATCCCAGACTTTACAACTGTCAGTCTTAAACTTCCCCAGCCCCACTGAGCCAAGAAACTTTCTCTACTCCATTTAAATGCTTTGTATTCTTTTCCATTTCCAATGCTGTGAAACAGATATGTGAACAAGCAAGTCTTTGTGTACTTATCTGAGATGTTTCTCCCAGGCACTCAGCATGTTTGGCAGACACTGTCTCCTTAATTTCTAGGCCTTGGGAAAGATAACTACAACTCTGTTTAACAATGGAAACGTTTGAAGTTATCACACTTTACTGGTACTTGATCCAGCTGCTGGAGTAATTCCAAACCCTGGAATCCAAGGTTCCTAAGGGACCATCCTGATGACCCTGAGCTGGGCCTGATCCCAGTGGGCTGCTAAGAGTGAAAACTTCAGTTTCCCTGATCCCAGTGGCTGCTAAGAGTGAGGAGAGTGAGGCAGCAGAAGCTATACAGAGACTGAGTCACAGGGAGCAGTACAGAAGCAGGAATTGACTGGCGATGAAGGTGGGGGGAAAGAGGGTTGGAGGATACTAATACGCTACGTGGTCAACACATAATTTCTTTCTGCTGTGTAAGACTTTGGGCAGAGAGAATATGAACACATGAAGGGAGGAAAACTCCAACTGCTGGACCTCTTCCTGGAATGCTCTTATCCCAGGTTGCCACAAGGTTCTCTTCCATATTTCATTTGGGTCTTTGGCTCAAACGTTAACGGGCTACAACTGCCTTTAGACTGGAGCAAGATGGGTCCCAACCCTGGGCCCTGAGTGCTTGGGCCCTCTTCCAGCCATGCACCTTTCCACAGAACAAGTTCATGGGCCAAGGGAATGAACCCACCAAAAACTCTAAGAACACACTGATCTAAGAAACCCTGCCTCCACTGCCCCAATAGCAGCAGGCCAGCAGCTACAGCCTGCACTGGCTTTTGCCTGAGGTCTATCCTCTTGAGAAGCCAAGGAGTTGTCAAAGAGAGGCTATTTGAAGACTCAGATGAAGCTCAGGTGTACAGACAAGGTTGTTACAGGTATGGGCACAAGCTACTTGAAGTCTGGGACAGAGGCGGGAGGCAAAGAGAAGGAAGGCCGGGGACTGGTTACCCCCCCAAACCACCATATTCTAGTGCAGTGGTTCTCAAACTGTGGGTCGCGACCCCTTTTTAACAATGAAAATACATTGCAGCATTAGGAAGGGTGAGAACCACTGTTCTAGTGCATATCTCAGAAGAGTCCAGAATTCTAAACTTAAATTTGGCCTTCCAGATTATTATGAAGGCATATATGTCAAGATAAAAAGATATAATTTTGCATGAGTTTATTTGGTTTATAGTTTTTAAATATGTAAACATGGTATGGTTCTCTACATGTACTACATGTATTGACTCAGTCCCTGCAAATATCAGATGTAGGCCTGTCCCTGATCACCTCTTCTGTCACTTTACTCTTATCCTAGTCTATATTTCTTCATAAATATGTCACCATCTGATCTACATTTACTTACATATCTTTTCTCTTTCCCACTAGAACTGAAGTTTCCCTGGACATCTATATTTTATTTACTGTCTTCTTAGTACCTAGAACAGGGCCTGGCACAAGACTCTTTAAAAAAAAAAAAATCCATGAGCAGTAAATCTAATCTCAGAGGGCTTACAGGTGAGGTGGGCTAACATAGCAAACGCAAAGGAAAAAAGACCACTTGTGACAATCCTCTGAGGAGCACCTTTTCCCCTTATAATAACGCATTCAAAACAGTGGAGCTAGTAAAGGTGACCAGGGACAATCCACTAACACCTTCGTACCCATGAACACAAGATGAGTTGATCAAGTTACTTGCGAGAGGAATATCTGAGTGAGTATGACGAACGTGGGGTATCTGGTCTAAGGGCGGCAGATGTCGGGGGCTGAGCAAACCCGGATTCCACCGTAATGACAATCCAGCCCAGCCCACAATGGTGAAGGCTTCTTATTCAGCGCTGTTAGTTCTCTGCACTCCTTCCCTTCTCCACATCCACTTCCTAGTAGATTTCTGCTACCTTTTTATTCCAGGAAGGGCAAGCTGGGCAAGTTGTGATTCTTACGTTTTCTCTTAATTCTAGGCCAGTGGTTTTCAGATGGTTCATAGCCATTACGATAAAGCCCTCAAACAATGTTTCCTTTACATGGTCACAGGTGTCCACAGGGGTGGGTGCATCTGATCCCTGAGGGGTCATGGCGGTCACAGACTCAGAGATCATTCTCTACTACGCGTCCCTGTTCTCTCCCACCTTTCTTCTAACTCACAACGTCTTATCGCTCGGTGGGATCACCGGAACTTTCCCCGGAGCGGTATAAATCGGCATCGTCTATTCCAGAGGATTCCGCTTCCGTTGGATACGGGGGCCGCGAAAGGCCAAATGACCTCGCAGAATGAGACCGCAACCCGCGTCCAGGCCCCTGCCGGTGGGCGCCCCACTCCTTTCGTTTGAGGATTGATTCCAGGGACTGGGCTCTGCGCTCCCCGCATCCTGGGGCCAGAGGCGGGTGCCTGGCTAGCGCATCCCCAAGGCTGCGGCCAATAACAGCTAAAGGTGAGCTCGCCGCCCGGCCCAGCCGCGCCCCGCAGCTCAGAGGGCCCCGCCTGATGGTAGGCCCCCTAGGCCTGTTGGCGGGGCGGAGCAAGAGACGGTACCGGATCTGGGGGCGTGTCCGGGGGTGTGGCCCGGGGCGGGGCCAGGTGGCTCCGCCTCGCCGGCGAAGACTGGAGGTGCCGCGGCGCAGCCCGGCGCCGACTCAACCGAAACTTGAGTGCAGTGGTGGCCGCATCCGCAGAGAATGAGGAGGTGCGGCCGCTGCTGTGGGCCGCCGCCGTCGCTGCTGCTGCTGCTGCTCCTGCTGCTGCTTGCGGTGCCGTGCGCTGGCGCGGCCGGGGTCTCGGCGCTCTACTCGCCTTCCGACCCGCTGACGCTGCTGCAGGCGGACACGGTGCGAGACGTCGTGCTGGACTCCCATAGCGCCTGGGCGGTGGAGTTCTTCGCCTCTTGGTGCGGACATTGCATCGCCTTCGCCCCGACGTGGAAGGCGCTGGCCAGAGACATCAAAGGTGAGAAGCTGCCGGCGGCCTGCCTCCCCCGGTGCTCGGCCGCTTCTTGCGCACCCGGCCCGACTCCCTCCACCTGCCACACTGAGGGCCACTCCCTCCGGGAGTGCGCCCCCGCTTTCCTGTCACCCCCGCCCACCTCTTTCTCGCTGCCCATCCCACGCCCCCCACTTTCACATTTCTTCCTTGTCTTTTCTCTTGGTCCACATCCTGGGCTTCTCCTCCCTCTCCAACGCCTGGGCCCCCAGACACGCTCTGTTTACTCTCTCCGTCCCCTGCTAGGTAGGTTAAGGTCCCCACTCCTGCCAGGGGATCTCCTTTGTTCCTCCTCACGTTCCACTAACACCTTATGGCTTCCTCTGGTCTTACCTTGTGGCAGTCCCCTTCCTTACCCGGGGACTCACGCCTTCCTGCCAAGTTTCCTAGCTGCTGTGGATCGTGCTGGGGAGAAAAGGGAACTGACATTCCTTTTGCTGCCCCCACCACCTTCCTCCATCCCTCTGGCTAGTTGATCCAGGTGCTATGCTACATAGATATCTTTTATCATCTTCATCTTTGATGTGGGTCGGGTAACTCGTCTCACACCCTTATGTTTTAACCCCATTAACCCAGAGTCCTTTGTTATTTGTCTGGCGCTTGTACCATATTCCCTTATGAACACTAAGACCATATTTCCTTGATTCCAAGATTCCATCACATGTGAACGACACCATTCTTTATGACAGCCATGGGGAAGAGAGATAAGGAAACCACTAAATGTATAGAGATTTGAAGGTGTATGTTGTTGGAGAAATGCTAAATTTTGAAAAACTTAATGCTTAAAGCTGAGGATATGTAATAATAGTAATTAATATTTACTGAGTGCTTTTTGTCACACATCCGGTACTTAACTTTATCTCATAGTTGCCTTTCTGCAATGTAGAGATTGCAGATGTGTTGTTATCCATCTGTCTAACATAGGTAGTGGGTACATGGGGGCCCGGAGTGGGGTGGTGATAATGATTTCCCTCTGATTTGCTGCCTAAAATGGTGTTACTTCCTGATTAGGGTGCCAGGCACTAGCAAGAGCTCCAGCCCTAAAATGGTTATTGAATAAAAACTGTAGGCATCGTGGGAAATAGGCCTCTTTCTAGAGAAAAGAAAACTGGAACCATTGTTCTCCTCTGTGCTGTTGGTATTTCTTGATAAACTCACCTATTTGTGATAGAATAGTACGTCTGTAGATGTCTGTTTTCAAACTCAGCCTCTTTTTCCTGAGCAACTTCCAGAGGGTTCCTGAAGTGGTTAGATGGAAGATATGTACGTCTTTAGCCGTATAGTCCTGGAAAATTATTTTAGAACAAAACTTATGAACTCCAATTACACTTGCCCATAGCCCCTCTGAGCAGCCTCTGATACCCATTTTAGTGACACCAACACAACTGGTCAGGGCAGGAGGGAGGAAGAACATGGATCATGGAACTGGAACCCCTAAGGGGAGGTAATCTTGGGGACCTTGTGAGTCTGAACATCATTAAAATTCTCCATCACTCTCCACTTTTAGGTTATAACAGGTCTTTAATGGCTGCAGTGGACTCATTCTTGAAGATTCTTCTTATTTGAGAGTGCTGGAAGGAAAGATTAATTTTCAGATGACTCATGTGGTTGGCCTCTTGCAACCCAGAGTTTTCCTATGAATGTCTATCTAGATACTGATCCAGCATGCCCCAGGATGAGGATCGCCACTTCCAAAAGGGGTTCCCAAGTACACGGAGTCTTTCCCAAGAAAAGGGGAAGACAAAATCAAAATATGACTTCTGAAAAGAAAATGGAAGAATCAAAGTCTATGGAGGTGAACTAGTGTAAATGAGAGGTGGAAGATTTGGGTAGAAACTAGAGATCTATTATTATACATTGGTGTGAGTTGGTCTCGTAACCCTGATCTTGTAGGTTGAGGACACTAGCAGAAATTGGTGTCAGCCTGCAATGCTGAAAGATGTCCTTCACTCCAACTCAAAGGAGTGTTTCCCGGTGAGGCCCAGCTCAGAATCTATAGTTGGTTTCACCTCATCTCTGTGCTTTGAGGTCCCTGGGGAAAGTTTGGTTGTGGGCCTGCTGGGCTGTGCAAGTATGGTACATGCCCAATGCTGATGGTACAGGTTTCTTGGGGCATTTGCAGAGAGAGAGTGAGGAAGGTGGTGGGGAGAGAGAAGGACCTCCCAAGTATGCTCAGTTGGATTCAGGTGTTTCCTGTGACTGACTGGGGCTCATTTCTTGTAGATGCTCTGGGGCAGTTGCTACCCTGGGTCAGGGTTCTTATTTCTGAGACCTGGCTTGCCTCTTTCTATTCCAGAGCAGCTCCTATTATCTCACCATGTGTTTAGGAAATCTGGTGGTGTCCAGTTTTGACCTCCATTGCTATTCACTGGCTAATCGATCAGCAAATATTTGTTGAGTGACAAAGCATTGTTTGCATTGCATCTGGGTAAATGAGCTACACACAAGAAGGAAAACTGCCAACAAGAGGCAGTTGTGTCTGAGAAGGGCCAAAGGAGGGGTCCAACCATTTGTTGTAGGAATTCAGGGAAGGGAAAAGTCACAGAAGGCTAATCTGCTCACCAAAGACCTTCATTCAAGTATTATTGTTATTATTATTATTTTGGAGACAGAGTCTCAAACTGTTGCCCTGGGTAGAGTGCCGTGGCGTCACTGCTCACAGCAACCTCAAACTCTTAGGCCTGAGTGATCCTCTTGTCTCAGCCTCCCAAGTAGATGAGAGTACAGGTGCCTGACACAACACCCAGCTATTTTTTGGTTGCAGTTGTCATTGTTGCTTAGAAGGCCAGGTTAGGCTTAAACCCACCACCTGAGGTGTATGTGGCCGGCACCCTGCTGACTGAGCCATGGGTGCTGCCATACTATGCCTTTTTTTTTTTTTTGAGATAGAGTCTCACTATGTTGCCCTCAGTAGAGTGCTGTTGCACCATAGGTCACAGCAATCTCAAACTCCTGGGCTTGAGCGATTCTCTTCCCTCAGCCTCTCAGTAGCTGGGACTACAGGTGCCCACCACAACACCTGGCTATTTTTTGGTTGCATTTGGCCCTGGCCGGGTTCAAACCCTCCAGCCTCGGTATATGTGGTTGGTGCTGTAACCACTGTGCTATAGGGTGCTGGGCCATTTTTTTTTTTTTTTACAGATAAGTAACTTTGCCAAGATTACGCAGATGCTGGAGGAGGTTTTTATTTATTCATATATTTTAGACAGGGTTTCTTTCTGTCCCCCAGGTTGGAGTGTTATGGTGTGCTCATAGCTCGCTGCAACCTCAAACTTCCAGACTCAAGTGATAAAGGAGATTATTGACCCCAGCTCTTTCTAACTCTTGAGCGCCTGAGCAGGTAGAGAGGGGGGCAGAAGAGGAAGGGTTCTCTGGGTGGACAAACAGCATGTGCAGAGCCAGGGAGGTGAGGTTTATAAGGAGTGTATGTTTTGGGTGACAGTCAGCAGTGCCGATTTTGCCTCCCTTTCTCTTCAGGGACATAGACAGTGTCTCCTGCCTGTCCCCTGTGATACCTCACACAGGACCTGGTACAGAGCAGGAGCACACTGAACACTTGTGGCAACCAGGGGCCTGCGCCTCGAAGAATTGCATATGAGAAGGTGAGCAATAGAATCTTCTGTGGGTGCTGTGGCTCCTCTTGACTCAGACTAGGGGTGTCAGTCAGTTGTGAGGGGTGGGGAAGGCATTTTGTCCATCCAGTGACCTCACTGCCCAGAGACGGTCAACAAGTAGGAAGGGATGTGGTGGTAACTGCCGAGACTCACTAGCTGGGCGTGATGTAAGCTGAGCCTGCATCAGGAGGACTCCTGGAGATGTAGGTAGGGAGTCTGGAGCTGAGGCCAGCAGGGTCTGGTCACTAGGCCACAGACCTGACTGGCTCTTGGTAGTTTGGGGGTCTGCGCCTCTGCTTTAATAGAGGCCCAGGCTTGCTTAACACCCAGAGAGGCTGCGTGGCTGTTTTTCTTGTCAAGAGTTATTTGCTATTCAGCACCTGAAGGGTTGTTAGAGCCAAAAAGGACGTTAGAGTTAATACATCCTGGGCCTCGTTCGACCCACTAGAAATTGGAGGCCCAGAGAGGAGACACGTGGCACTCGTGGCGTGTCAGTTACAACTATCAGCAGGTCTTCTGACTCTGGATGCAGTGCCCTTCTTGCACTTGTGAGGGGAGGGGATGCTGACTGTGACTCCAGAGGAGCCTCTGGTGGGGCTCAACCCTACATACCCTCACCACAAGCTCCCTCACCCATCTCTCTGGCTCCTTTCGCCTCCTCATTTTCCCCTTCTCCTTTGCCCATTTATTCTGCTGTTGGTAGAGAAATTACTCTGCCCAGGGCAATAACTGCACTAGGAAAATTTTTTTCTCCCCAGTGGTAGAGCTAGACTGATAACTGCTGATGATTTTGTTATTATGCCTTCAGGGTGATGGTATTCAAAAAGCCTGTCTGTGCAGAATCGTCAGCAAAGCACTTTACTTAAATGCAGCTTGGCTTTCCCAGCTGAGCACTCTGAGAAGGGCCCTCTCTCTCCCTCATCCTGTTACTTGTCAAAAGACAAAATTACAATGAATTTAAACATCTTAACTGGCTTTTATCTGTGATTCTAGAATAACAAATAGAACGAGTATTGTAATGAGCAGAGCAGAGGAAGTCGGCTTTAAAGACCCAGAAAGGCTGAAGAAAGCAGAAACAGAACAAAAAGCAGATTGGTTGTTTCCGTCTCTTATAAAGGTTAAAGCAGAGGGGATTTCCTCATCATGTCGGCTAACGCTGGCATGTTTGGGGATCCGGTTACTATCTCTCTATGTCTCCTGATTTCTTGGAAAGTCAAATGAACAACTTAGTTTTGCCTTGGTGGTGTGGAGCTTCAGCAAGAATAGCTCTGTTTTGGTTTGGTCTCTCGGGCTCAGTGCACAAGCTTAGTCCAACCCAATGGCCTCCTAGAAATTTTAACACTTTCTCCCCTTTTGGCCAGGCACTCACCCAGGTGAGAGTGTGACTGAAACTTAGGGTATCAGTGTTGTTCTCCATCACCATCATTTTGGGTTTTTAGTCTCAATACATCTTCTGTAGGTTAAGGTGCCATTATTGTGCATTTCTTGAATTTTTCATCATTCTAGCTGGAGAGAAACCATTTAGTAAGGCTTTTTTGACAGGATATAGTCTACCAGGGAGGCTACCATGATGGCTCTCAGGTGGGTATTTACCAAGAATTTAGAGTATGCTTCCTTGCCAGGGTTCCCATGAACCAATCAGCCAAAACTGAGTAGATCAAAGAATGGGCCAGAAAAGGAATTACTCATTTTAACCAAGTAGGCTGTTTGTTAGTTTTTGCAACAATACAGTCTGTACCTATCAGTGTGTTTATCTATGTGCAACGAGGAGTGTTGGCAGCCGCACAGACTCCTCCGTTCAGCTAGTAGATAGCAATTTTTTTTTTTTTGCAGTTTTTATCCCTTGACTGGATTAAATTAAAGCAGGGAGTGAGACTAAGTGAGCCTTGACGTCTGACTCTGTTAAAGAGCTCACTAGTACTTTTTAAAATTAGGAATGTTGGCTCGGCGCCTATAGCTCAACCGGCTAAGGCGCCAGCCACGTACACCTAAGGTGGCGGGTTCGAATCCCCAGCCCGGACCCGCCAAACAACAATGATGGCTGCAACCAAAAAATAGCCAGGCGTTGTGGCGGGCG
>CAUYTI010031292.1:0-56768 GCA_963575145.1 Galago senegalensis | reverse complement strand
AATGGTTACAGTAATGTAACAATGATTAATACAGCTTTGGTTGACAAGGAATACATCTCACATCACAATGGTTATGGTTATACAACAGTAATTAATCAAGTCTTGGTGAGTTTTCCACCATTGTTCATCTACTGAGAACTTAGGGGGTTTTGTGAAACTTGGGACTTTTCTTCCTTGTTCTGCAGCTTGTTCTTGGCAACCCTAGGGGGAAGGAGGGGGCCTGGGAACGTGGTTGGGAAGGCCTGAAGGACAAGGGAACAGAAGAAAGCAGGGGGAACAGGAGCTTGCCCATAGGGTGGGGGAATGGGAGAAGGCAGGAGGACCTGGGAGGAACAGGAGCTTACAACAGGAGAACTCCGACGGAGACAGATCACCGTTGGGAAGTAAAGGTGCAGCTGTAACATATCTGAACGTGTGGCAGGCACTTTGGACCTGGGCAGAGGCTGAAAGGGTCTTGAGGAACTTGACAGAAAAAGCCCATGTTGCTGCCACCAGACCATTAAGGTGAGTCTGGTCAGTCCTGCCACGGGTGGTTCCCATCACAGCCCTGCTTCCCTTCCTCCTCTTCCTCCTTCCTCCTCTGACTTCAGAATCCCCCTTGAAGGTCAGCTCAGTGTGCCCTTGATCACTGAGAGGTGGAAAAATGAGTGTGCATATTTTGTTTCCTTCCCAAACACAAATATAACAAGTTCTTGCAGAAAGTCTCCCCGACATTCTGTGACATCCTACTGAGAGACGCTGGAAGTGTGTCAGTCTCATCGGGCTCACACCTCCGCAGACCCACCCACCGACTGGCAAGGCAGGCTCACACGGGCTAGCCCATTCCTCTTAAGTAGCTAAGAAAAGCACAAGCGTCTGTCCCCTGAGGCTCAGTTAGTCCTGGAGAGCTCCTGTTTCGTGGCGTTTGCCTCTCCACGGTACCACTGCCAGCTGCCTTCTGGTCTTCATGTCTGCGGCTGCTCCTGCAGCTTTTAAGTTGTGTTTGGCTCTTAACATCGGGCACTGGAGTCACAGCTAGTTAGTCTCCAAAGCCCTAGTTAGTGTCTCACGAACCTCAATTCTCTATTTGTCAAAAAGGAAGCTTCTGGATTGTTTTTCTCTGCTGAGCGTCGTGACTCCATGGATTGCCATAACCCTGAAATTCTCTCCATGATATTTATCTATCTTAAAAGACAGTACAAGCAGGGTAAAACTTTAGGCTTCACAGAGATTCCTGAGCCACCCACCTGAACCCCAAGAAACTGTTTTCCCCTGAAATGGAAAAGCTAGATGAAATGTGAGGTAAACTTCTCCTTATAAAGCTAGGTGCTTTCTGCCAATTACATCTTAGTTAAATGATAAAACTTGCTCCAGGAAGTGCCACCTCCGTTGGTTGGAAATCACATATGGACTTCCCACTGGTACATCTGCTTCCGTACGTCTGTCTTTTGGGGGCATTTTTTCAAACAGAATTCTTGAATTCTATCACTCTGTCAAACCCAATTCTGTAAACATATTGAAGTGTCAGGTAAAGAAGAGATCTGTTTCTTTCCTATGTCAAAAAATCAAAATTAAAGAGCTGTTGTATCATGTAACCAAACAATAGAAATAGGATATTCGACTTAAAGCAAAGATGTTGAGAATTTTTGGAATAACAGTAAAAGAAAACAATAATAGAAGAGTGATAAACATATGGTTCAAGTTCAGACCAATAAGTACCTTAAGTTAAAAGCTTAGAGATCATCCTTCAGGTAATTTACACACCCATGTGTAGGTGTTAAGTGTATGCACATGTGTGTGAGTCAGTGATAATCCATGGGCTCTCACTATGGAAATGAACAGAGAGTTTGAAGTATTAAATGTTTTTAAAGAAATGTAAATTAATTCAGTTGATATTTTAACAAAGAGCTTTAATTTATTATTTTAACTAGCATGATCAGTTGTTGACAAGCCACTGAATAATTTGAGCATGCTTAAGGGAATTTTTAAAAAAACACTGCCATCATTGCCTTGCAAATTTATATGCATAGATATTTTTCTAGCAATATCCTTTTTCCTTGTATAGTGCCTAGTTTAATCTTGTTTAATAATCAAACATTTTAAATTACCAGGCAAAGGCCAAGACATCAGTGCATTTGTAAGTTCAACTTTTATCATATGAATACATTTTCTTTTCCTCAAAGTAACTTGTGTGTGTGAGAGAGAGAGAGAGAATCTAAGGCCTCCGAGACTTCTCTGTGGCATCATGGAAATTCCACATAAATACAAAAGAGCGTGGCAAGAGCACAGCCCGCTACACGCTCCCTCCACCGACACCCACCTTCACACTCTCCCCGCCCCACATCATTTTCTAACTTCCTAGTTTATGTCAGAATTTTCCTTTTTTATAAACGTTAATCAGCATGTAAACTTGCTCTCTGTGGGAACAGAAGTGTTTACTACTCTTATTTACAACTGGGAAAGTTGTGCTGGATATATTTTCCATATAAGCCTCCAAAAACTAAGATTAGGACAACATTGTTTTCCTGCGGGGATCTGTTATTTCGGATGAGGTAAGTTGCATGTCCTGACAGAGGTGTGACAAAGGAACACTTTGTGGTGTTGCACAGGCCAGGTAATGGTGTTAAGTGTCGAGGAATAGTTTGCATTCTAGAAGCGTACACAAGGCTTGCTGAGAATGCTGAAAGGAGCTGTGGAAGGGGAATTTGGGGAGAAACCATGCCAATTTCTCTTTACTGAAACTTTTCAAATTCACTGCAGATTATGCCTCTGTCTGGAGCATGAGGTGCTGAATATCACCCTCTGGAAACCTGTCTTAGGAAGCAGTCTCATTCACTGGATGGACATGCCCTGGAAATTTGCATAAAGGTATCTGGAGTCATGACCCTGATGTCATCGCATAAGGGGAGGCGGGAGCTGGAAGTAAATGGCCAAGTAATTGTTTAACACTGAGCACAATTCAACCCAGTTTAATGTTTCTTTAACAGTTTAAGTTTTGCTACAGCAAGGTTGTAATCATCGTGCTATTACTGGGTGGTCCCTGGAGAGTCCTTCACACTTGCACAGGACCTGGATGCTGGGGTGTCAATAAGAACAATCCCCAACCTGCCCCAAAGGAGGAGTGTCCTGTGCCCATTTCCATCTCCTGCAGGTCAAATTTTGAGGATTCAAACTGTGAGCCGCAGGTGGATGTGTCCTTGGTGCTGTACAGTGGGGTTGGGGACCTTCTGAAGCCACGGATAACACTTTCTCCATATTGTATGCGGTTGTTACTGTGACCACTGTATAGCTGAGGAACATTACACTTGGAAACTGTAAATAACATGCATACAGTGTCGCGGCTAACTAATGGTGCAGCAAGGACAGCTGTGTGGCTGCACAAAGTAAATGAAGTGGACATTGGAGGTGACATTAGCCAGGTAGGCCAGGGCCAGCCTCTACAAGACCTGGCCATGTGAAGCAGTGTGGATTTTACTGTGTGCAATTGTGTTTTCATACTTGACAACACAAATGCGTTGCATTGTGTTGGTATTTTATTAAGTCAACACTTGCTTGAATTGGCCAACATCTTTCCTGGGCTCTATTGTCCACTGTTGGTTCAAGTCCTTCATTCTGAATTCCATTTCCACTTTCCTTCCTTGACTAAAGCCATTCAGTGAGAGCGTGCCAGTGGTCACCTCTCTGGCCTTGACTTTTCTGATTCCTAAATTGGCAGTTCCGTGCCTTCAGTACTGTGAACAGAACCTCTGTTGTTACTGCTGAAGACTCTGATGTCAGCTAACCTTTCGTTCCTGTGTGAGTAACCTCTTTCCCGGGTCTGCTCTGAGGCTTTGCTGCTGGCATTTGATATGAAGAAACGACACACAACATGTTTACGTTGTGATTATTTATTCTGCTCAGGGCTTGGTATGGTTCCCCCAGTGCATCTTTCCCTAGATCTGAAAAATTAGTTGTCATTGCTTTCTGGAATGTTGACTCTGGTGCCAAATTCTATTAGATTGTGTTCTACTTTCCTGTTCCGTTACATTACATTGAGTTGTTTTTTTAATGCCCATCGTCTCTGCACACTAGACATCTCTGTGTCTAATTCTGGGTGATCTCTGCACAGCCCTCTTCCCCTGAACTCCTGTATCTGCAAATGCATCAACTGAGTTACTTTATTTTTTTTTTCATTTCGAGAAGTGCTCCTTAATTCCTTTTCCAAGTCTTTGTTTTTCATCCCAACCTTCCTTTACATCATGAACTCTATATTTTTAAGAAATGTCCTCAGGAGTTTTAAACATTATTTTCTCTTTCTGAGTGTGAAGTTCTTTAGAGTTTAATGCTGCTGTTTTAGTCTGTCTTGTGGTGAATTGGCTCCTTGTATTTTTATTATCAGTTCATAGTTATAGAGAATAGAGAATTTTTCTTCTAATTTTTATTCTAGTACTCTTGAATTTATAAATGCCATGCACATTTTCTTCTAGATTGTTCTTGAATGTTAACTATTCTCTAAAAGCATTTTGTCAGTGTCTAGACTCCACATCCTCCCTCTGACAAGAACAGAACCTCCCCCTCGTCTGGCTCCCCTGCGCCGTGCAGCCCCTATCACATTGCAGTCATCTGCAAGCTTACTTCAGATAGGAATATTGCCTTACTTTATTAAAACACGTTATTCAGAATCAACCCAAAATTGTACTGGGTGCTCTTGTTTTTCATGTCCATGTAGCTTACTTTTGAGATCCTCTTTTGTGTCCATTTCCTGGTGATAAATTTGAGGAAATGCTTCCAGAAAGGCTGTGAGGTTGATAAAGATTCTGGACATTTTCCTTATAGTCATAAGAATTTAGCTCTTAACACTTGAATGTTACTAGAGCAGAGACAACACTATGAGACTAGAGGAATTTTTCCTAGGACTTCCAAGACTGTGAGGCTATTCCTCCTCAGTTATACTAGTATCCACCATGGCTATACCTCCTCAGTTGTACCAGTATCCACTATGGCTATCCCTCCCCAGTTGTACCAGTATCCACCATGGCTATCCCTCCTCAATTGTACCAGTATCCACCATGGCTATCTGTCCTCAGTTGTACCAACATCCATCATTGCTATCCCTCCTCAGTTGTCCCAGTATCCACCATGGCTATCCCTCCTCAATTGTACCAGTATCCACCGTGGCTATCCCTCCTCAATTGTACCAGTATCCACCACGGCTGTCCCTCCTCAGTTGTACCAGTATCCACCACGGCTGTCCCTCCTCAGTTGTACCAGTATCCACCATGGCTGTCCCTCCTCAGTTGTACCAGTATCCACCATTGCACATCTTTGAATACAAGATGTCTGCTGTCAATTTAATTTTCATTTCTTTGTAAGTAGCCTATGTCTCTCCACCTGACCCTGCCAGTTCAGCCTCTCTCACCTTTTCTGTCTCTCTGTTTTTTATTATCTTTCTCTGACTTTATCTGTAAATTTCTCTTTTTCTCAGTACTTTTAGAATTTTTCTCTTTAGTTTTTTTACTCTAAAATCTCATTACTAGGCCGGATGCAGTAGCACTTTGGGAGGCCAAGGAGGGTGAATTTCTTGAGCTCAAGAGTTGTTTTCTGCAAGCAGCCAGCTCAGCCTGAGTAAGAACAAGACTTTGTCTCTACTGAAAGGAGACAAACTAGCCAGGAGTTGTGGTGAGAGCCTGTAGTCCCAGCTACTCAGGAGGCTGGGGAAAGAGGATCTCTTGAGCCCAAGAGTTTGAGGTTGCTGGAGCTAAGATGCCATGGCACTCTACGCAGAGTGGCAGAGAGAGTCTCTGTCTCAATAAACAAACAAACAAACACAAAAAATATCATTATCATTACATGTGTTCCTTAGGATAGCCATTCTTTAGTATTTGATGAAATTCCTTCATTAATAGGAGGTCAGTTTTCATGAGGATTCTATATGAATTCAAAAATGATTGTAATTGAGGACAGACTTCAATGTACATATTTTAATTCAACCCAAGTCATCACTTATAATATACATAATTATCGCATCCTTATAATTAAAGAGAAGTGTTAAAATCTCCCATTATTTCTGTGGGTTTATTTCCTTTTCTCTTCTTCCTGTTGTTTATCAGATGAATCAATATTCTGCACTTCATTTTACTCCTGCTAATAATATGGAGAGGTATATTGTCTTGAAAGTCTTTTTTGTGGTCATACTCAAAAATTTAAGACATATATTTGAGTTAACAAAAACAGATAATTTAATCATGACCTCTGTTCCTCCTCAACAATGTAAGCTGTAATTTATATCACTGCATCTCTCTCTCTGACCCTATTCCTCTTTTTCATCATGGCACCCGGATAACCAAAATAATAATTATTAGTTTTAGCATGTTAGACTATTGATGCTTGCGTAGACTCACCAATTGCCCTTTCCTGGAATTTATTCTGGATTCTGTTTTCTGTGCTTCTTATTCCTCTTTTACAGGGGTTTAGTTCACAGTGAAATTCCTTAATCTTTGTCTGAAAACGACATTACTTACACTCACTATTTTATAATAGTTTAGCTGGATATAAAATCCATGATGATGTTTATTTTCTTTTAATGCTTTAATATTATTTCATTACCACATGATTTCTATTAATAATAATAAGTCTCATATCAGGCAAATTTTCACTATGTAAGTTTTTCCTCACACTGGAGATCTTTTTAAAAATGTGTACTTTGTCTCTGATAATCTGGGTATATGTATCTTTTATTTATCCTGTTTGATCCATTGAGATTTCTGCTTAGAAGAATTTAGATTTTTCTTCAATTCTGAATAAAATCCTTACCATTACATTTTAAATAAATTTTTTTCCCTTTAATTCTCCCTATTTCACCTTCTGGATTTCTTATTAAGTCCTATATAATTAGACAATGATTTTTGTCAACTTAACAGAAATGAAGGACAAAAAGAATTTACTCATAACCTAAGATACAACATGAGCCTATTGTTATCTGATATACATACATGTATGTGTGTGTGTATGTACACAGCAGAACCTCGGTAAGTTACCACCCAAGGGACTGTAACAAACTGCTCCACATAGAGATGGTCTCCATGAGGAACGAGGCTCACTGTACTGAAGCATACGTGTGGAGCATGTCTGGTCTCTGAGAATCAGGCCCATTAAGGAGGTGGTCAGCTGTGGTGGTTCTGCTGTATTTTCAATTCTCTGTGCTATTTTTAATTTAATTTATTTAAAAATTATTATTCAGGCTGGTGTGGTAGCTCACATCTGTAATCCTAGCACTCAGGGAGGCCAAGCTGGGTGGATTTCTTGAGCTCAGGAGTTCGAGACCAGCTTCAGCAAAAGCAAGACCTCGTCTCTACTACAAACAGAAAAACTGAGACAAGAGGATCACTTGAACCCAAGAGTTTGAGTTTGCTGCAAGCTATGATGCCACACCCTCTACCCAGGATAATAGCTTGAGAATCTGTCTCAAAAATAAAAAAATAAATAAAAATAATTATTCAGCTGACTTTGGAAGCATTTCAGAAAAATACCATTTTATTTTGTTCTTAAAACAAACCTTGAGATAATCTTGAGTAAATCCCGAAAGCGGTCAGCCTTCCAGCCCGCTCCCTCTCCCTTCTGCTCTGCATAACCTCCTCATTCCCCCTGCTCACTCAATTTTCCGTTTCAATTTTCTAGTAAGTTTTCTTATCCACCTGGTATTTTGATTTTCTTGTGTGCTTTTCTGACACTCCTTCCATTACCGTAATGTGCTGATCTCGTGGTTTCCCCAGAGGCTCCGCCACCTGCAGCTCCTGGCATCTTGCTCTGATCTCACTGGGCTCTTCTGGCTTCTGGCCACACAGATCTCATTCTCTGGAGTGTGCAACTGTCCTGGGTGGGGCCTGTATCTGCTGGTCCAAGGTAGACTGGGCTCCCAGTGAGTCCCTAGAGGGTGGTCATGTCTTTCTTTTTTAATTGCCGTACTCTGACTGTGTGATGTCATTACAGCCATTCACTGCCTCTAAATATCGGGGACTCATATTCCAGCTGGTGGACAGGCCCATGTCATGTATTTTCTGGAAGTACCTCTTCCCTTCCAGGGCTGGGGGCCAGGTGTAGAAGCTTATCTATTTGCTTTCTAAACTAATGAGTACTTTTTCCTCCCACCTTCCACTGACCATACAGTCCTGCTGGTCATAACTGTGTGCCCTAGACCTTGCACGGGAGCATGGGTTTCATCACACTGGCCTGTCCCTCCCTCACCAGCCTTGTGACCCCATCTCCTGTGTCTTGTGGGGAGTTTCCTGCCAAGGTTAAACCCCCCTCCACCACATAGTAGATGCACTTTATTTGGATGGAAGGTTTTGTAACTTCTCTCCTAATCAGTTCCATCATTTGTAAACTGTACCTGATACTATGTGTTACCTATCTCAGGAGTGGGTAAGAGAGGAGTCAACATTTGCACATTGTTTATAGACACTTTTAGACTCCACAGAAGTGGTGACTATTGTTGTAATTGTTACATGTTCAGATCTTTATAAGGTCTGATGTCTAGAAACATATGCCTCCTTCAGTGTAATTGTAATATAATAAGTACATTTCCAACTGTGTTTTAAGTAATCAGTTCAGCTCTGTTTAATAAAAGTTTCATTTCATATTGGTTATTATGTATACAAATTCTCCTGTAATGTGCAGTTTCCACACAAGCCCTAAGAAGTAGATACTATTATCTCTGTCTAGAAGATAAGGAAAGTGAGAGTGCAGGTAACTCTCAGAGCCTCAGTGTTGACTGAGGATTCAAGTTCTAAAGCTTTTATTCTCATGGCTGAACAGTATTCCATGGTGTGCACGTACCGCCATTTGTTCATCCATCCCTGAGTTGATGGGCATTTGGGTTGTTTCCACATCTTGGTGATTGTAAAGGGGGTGTTTGGCACACCTGTTATATATGGGACATAAGCACCTGTTATATATGGGACATAATCACTCTATCTAACAGAATCAAATATTTTTTGACCTGGTTGTTTGTACCCTCACATTAACCTGAAATAAATTTACTTGGGAAAAAAAAAAAACTCTAAAGCTTTGTCTTCTCATTTTTTTGAGAACAGGTATTCCCTCCCGAGCTTGGAGGTTGTGTCTTCTCCAATGGCTTACTTTTCACCATAAGATGCTGGACATGCCTCCTGCTATGCTCTCCACTCTGGATACCTGAATTTCCATGTGGAAAGAAGAGAAAAGCAGCTCTACGGTGCTAAACCTGAACATCTCACCTTATAACAGGAAGTTGACATCATGCACAGTGGGCAGGCAGAGGGGACAGGTTACGGTTTCAGGGTTGTGATTACAATTGGGAAAAATCTAAGTAGGAGTGAAGACTATCCAATACCACCACCACACTCAGGCAGTCCTTGCCTTACCAGCACTTAATCAAACAAAAGACTAAGTATTTCAAACAACCATCAGGAAAACCCCACCTAAAACACCTCACCTTGTCCCACCCTCAATTTGGAAGGTCTGTAAGAGGAGAACAGGGACGGCATAGAGAACCAACCCCATTTTTCATGCCCTGCACCAATCTGGAATGCTTTGTTCTTAATATGAAAATACAGTGTGTCAGCTCAGTGCCTATAGCTCAAGTGGCTAGGGTGCCTGGTGGGTTCAAATCCAGCCAGACCCACCATGCAACAATGACAACTGCAACCAAAAAATGGCCAAGCATTGTGGTGGGTGCCTGTAGTCCCAGCTACATGGGAGGCTGAGGTGAAAGAATCTCTTAACCCCAGGAGTTTGAGGTTGCTGTGAGCTGTGGCCACAGTACTCTACAGAGAGTGACATAGTGAGACTCTGTCTCAAAAAAAAGAAAAGAAAATACAGTGTGTCCCCATAAAGTCACCATACATAGGTAAGTGTACCTTTATTTAAAAAATATTCTTTATAAAATTTTACAAAGAGATGGCCAACATGTAGAGAATATTTTGTAAATGTTTTGTAAAATTTTGTAAAGAACATCTTATAAATAAAGGAACATTTAGCCACATTTTCCATTTTCCATATATGATTTTCTAGGAGACCCTTGGGGCCTCCTGTAAATTCACACCCTGTGGAACTAGAACTTAAGTTTCCTCACAAAACACTACGGGGGACGGTGGGCAAGTCCGCGGTCTGCTGTGCATGGCCTTCCAGCCCCTGGCGAGTACCGCTGAAGCGTTATTTCACACCACTCAGCTGCGGTGTGCAGGGCTATTTGATTTTAGGATAGCTGACCAAAATTCTTTCTAAGTGCCTGAATATAAACTTTTGGAATTCTATCTGCTTGAGAGCACTGGTTGTATTATCATTTGTTTTGTTTTATTTTGTCCTATGAGCAAAAGTTGAGTATTTTCTTTTTAACTCTTGTCTCTCTTCCATGAGGGAATACAATTCCATCCCGTTTTGTTTACAGAAACTTAAAGATGCATTAAAAATTGATCACAGGATTGGAAAATACCTTTCCTTCTGATTTCCTGTCTCTCTGTCCTCCCAGAACATCCTCGGGGCTTTGTTTCTGGTGTGATATTCTCCGAGCCAGAATGGATGGGCCAAAGCCAGGCACCCAGGGGCTTGGGAGACAACCCAAGGGTTTTGTATTTTGTCCTTAGTCACTGCCTTACTTAGAGAAATGTCTTGCACTATGAATAAAAATATTGGGGAAGGAGGTCAGTGAGGCCCTCTCTGTCCAGTGCCTGGTTTCCTCTTGTCCTTGGCTGTGAACTTTCCTCACCTCTGTGTCTTCTGCAGACACAGACGCCACTGTCTGCAGCCCCTGCTCCCCACACACCTCTGCATCCTGTGAGCTCAGCCAACTTGTTCTCCTCTGTATGAAAATGGTGCTATTTTTTCATCCTGTGTAACAGATACTTGTAAACACAACCACTTCTTTACCAAAGACTCTACTTTGTGACTCTGCCTCTGTATTTTAATGCATCAAACACAGGTTGTTACAGATAAGTGAAAGGCGTCCTCCGCAGTAAGGGGGGTCCAGAAAGAAGGGACTTTTTTGCATTTTGTTGGCACAGTTTGGCTGGCAGAAAGATGGCCTTTAGTTCCCCAAAGTGCTGATCCTGGACAGGAGTAAACCGATCAGACGCAGCACTGGTGAGCAGAGAAACAAGAGCCTTGATACACACCCACTTGGCATCGCGACTCCCTTTAGGGGACACAAGAAGGAAAATGGAGCAGAGAACACAAAAGCACGTAGAGCTGACATTGTGAGCCGGAGAGATCTGTGTTTCCTCTCTGGTTGTTTAAATACGCTGTCTAGACACATTAGGCTCTAATCTCATTTTCCCACTCTGCAGTGCGGCAAGCTGCGGCACTTGCTGGGAAGCTGTCTGCCATTCTCTCCACCCTGAGTGGAGATTGAACAAGACACACGGAAAGTGCTGTGAAACACTGTGCCTGCCGCCAGAGACGCCGCAGCGTGGGAAACCCTGGAGTGGTGCACGCGAGTTTCCACGGGAGTGCAGGGCAGTTAACCAGGAGAGGCAGGGAGCAGGCTTGGCTGTCTCCCCCTGCCCCACTGCCTTTGCTGCAGAGAACAGGTGACCTTGGGTGGGAGGGGGCCAGGCGGTCTGTCTGTGCAGGCTTCTGAGTCATCCACGTCTGCTGTGCCCCCCTGGCATCCTTCTGTTGTCCTGCCACCTCTTGTTAAGTGAATTTCAGTTGCTCTAATGTGAAGTGCAAATTTAGATTTGCAGCCAATGCCATGTTGACTAATATGGCCTCTTGCCCACACGCTGCATCAGCCACCTCCCAGGTTGCGGGGTTCCCCAGAGGGAAGGCACGGAGACTCCCAGGCTGCACCTGTCACCATAGCCCTTCCAAGGTGAGGCTTTGGGAAGACACTCTCATCGGACACCAGTTTCATAATTGAACTTGGTGAATCTGCAACCTGTCATTTTTTCTTACTTAAAAATCTAATCCAAAAGCCTATGAAGGTTAACTGAAAAACATTACTCGTACCTATTCACATCAGTCTGCTTCATACAGGCCTTACCAGTTTTGAACCTGTTCTGAGCTGAGTTTGGGAAGAAGAAAGAAAAAGAAAAAGTAATGGGCATAAGAGAGAGAGAGAGATAGCTGTGTTCTCAGAACGTCCAGGCTGGGCCCTGTGGTTAGTGCCAAATACATCTGTGGAGCTGGGGCTCAGTCCGCTGATCTGTGACCTGCTCCTAAGAATGTGCTTTGCCTTGGGTGACCCTCAGCTCCACCCAGCCTCATAGCCTGCCTGTCCTAAGTCCTTACACCACGCTGCCCATGGGCTGCAGTGACAAACCATAATAGGCTCCAGAGTTCCCTCCAGTGACCTCTGTCTGCACAGCAGTCCCAGGGATACGTGGACCTTTCTTTCTTCAATGTAATTGACACAAGTAGAATTGGAAAAGTGATGCCAGAAGATATATAATTGCAAACATGACCTAGTTTGGAGTTTCCTCATACTCCCTAGAAAAGGACTCCCCACCCTCTTTCCTTATTATATTTACTTTGTATCGTCTTAGACAAAAAAGAGACAAGTATTTGCAAAGGGAATTCAAATTCCACACATAAAGAGAAAATAGAGGTTGCTCTGGGGTCCTGCCCCGGGGGCAGGGTCCGTTAAGACCTGTGGATCTGACAGTGACCCACTGAGAAATATAAAGTTAGAAATGAGAAGAAAGAAAGAAGCAGGACACACAGACTAGAATCCTCAAAGGTGGGAACTCAGGAGACCACTGCTCACTTTTCCAGCGGTGGCCCCGAGTCGGTTCACTTGCTTTTACTGAAGGCTATTTGCTCATTAGGCCAAAGGGTAAGCTGAGGAAGGGAACAAAGACGCCAGCAGTTTCTCTGAGTGAGCATATCAGCTCCTACTGTTTCTATAATCATTAACTTTGAGGGTCTGAGCAGCCTTAGAAATCTGGAACCTGAGCCTTGTGTGGGGGCAGCCCCTGTCTGAGGTCAGACACACAGATTTGTAAGGTGTTAAACTCCAGTCGTTCACTGTGGACTAAAACGCCACTGGCGTCAATCTCCTCTGAAGAGTCAGTGGGAGAGGAATTTTCCTCTCATCACCACCACAGAGGGTCTTCCTCTGGGATCAGGGATATAAGCCCTCCGGCCCATATTTCAGGGCTCCAGCTGTTCCCTTGATCTCTGCCCCAGCCAAATACCAATCTCCACAATGGGTACCTGCTTTGTCTGTTTACTGGGCAGGAAACGCCCTAGTTAATGTATCTTTCCAGCCTTGCCACAGCATCTTCTGTGGCCGTTATTCCTCACAGTGTTTACAGCCCCAGCAGGGGTGTTAGTAAGCTGTATCCCCAATAGGCCAGAGCTCTAGAAAAAGCAGGAAACTTGCTCAGATAAGAAAATTAGCAGTGGCTGGCTTAAAATTAAACTAGCTGACTTTTGTTTGTTCTGCCTCACTCCGCTTACTTTTTTTATTTTCCCCTTTTTCTGGGGGTTTTCCCTTGCCAAAAACAAAGTCTTCGCTCCCCATTCTGCCTGCCAGGTTGTATTGCTCTGGACTAACCACAGACTTAATCATCTCACTGGAATCTTATTTTTATTAAGGTTCCTGATGAAACCTCCTTGTCCGTCCTGCCAGCCAGGATACCACAGGCCATCCGTGCTACTGGGCTGACCCTGTTTCCCACACTGCATGATAGAGAAAGACTGATCATGAGAAGCAGCTGGCCTGTCGCCTTGCTGCCTGCAGGCTGGATCCCCAAACTGAGCCAAACGTCTTAACAGTGTGTATGAAGTTCTGCTCATTCTCACTTCATGTTACTCATCTTCACCCATGTCATGCCAATGCCACCAGCCCACACTGTGGCTGAAGCAGCAGTCAGAAAAGGGGTGTGGACCTGGCTCTGCAGGCCATCCGCTGAGCTGGCTGCTGGTCAGGATGAGACTTCCAACATCCTTCAAGATAGATTTGTCACTGTGAAGATTGCATTCAGTTCTGAGAATAATGCATGTTCAGGAATCAGTTAATTACTTCATGCAGCATCATCTGAGCATTTACCAGTGCTGAGTGCCCCATGGCCATGGGCTTGTAGAGACACAGGGCTGACCCTCAAGGCACTCAGCAGCCAGTGCCAGAGGATGAGAGGACAAGAAACACAGGTGGGAACATGACCCATAAGGAGCTTGGACACCATACTGGAAGGAAGACCTATGACCTAGGTGTCTACCTTGATTCTAAGGGGTCCCAACTTCTTTCTGCCAACCCTCTGGGAGTTTGCCAGGGAGGAGCCCATCAGGAGCTCCATCAGGAGCCCCTGGCAGGCAGCAGTATGAAGGGCCAGGACCAGGAGCAGAGGCCCTGGCAGTGTCTGAGGTTAGAGGGACCCCAGGAGAGCCCAGGCAGGGGTGGCAGGGGAGGTTTCATCACAGCCTTCAGTACAGACTCAGGGTTGGGTGAGCTTAGAGCACCACGCAGTGACCAAGTGACTGGAAGGTTCTGATTTGCCTGGAGATTATATCTAACAACTGAAAGTTATGAACTGAAGGGTTGGTCCCCCCAAATTCATACGCTGAAGCGGGAACCCCCAATGTGCTGGTATTTGGAAGTGGTGCTACTGGGAGGTGACTAGGTTTAGATGAGGTCATAAGACTGAGGTCCCTCTCATGGCATTAATGCCCCTGTGTAAAAAGAAAGAGACCCCAGAGCCGCACACTCTCCATTGATGGGGCGGGGTAGGGGACTTCCTCCAGGCAGCAGGTGGACCCTCATGGAGAAGCAGGGCCTGGACCCTGAGCTTCTGCCCTCAGAACTTCCAGAGACAGTGTGAGCCACAGTGGCTATGGTGCTGTGTCACAGCAGTGCCCACTGATGGGACACTGAACGGAGGCAGAAGAGGGGCAAGCTGGCAGGAAGGGTGCCTGGACAAGCTCGCTCCATGGGTTTTGAGAACTGCAGGTCGCACTGCCCATCAGCAGTGAATAAAAGGTCTCCCGCTGGGGATGAGACTGACACTAAGAGACATGTTTTGGGTAACAACCACCTGCAAGGGGTTCCTAGCTGTTCTCGATGACGTGCATCCCTTGCCCCACCTTCCCCACCATCTCAGGCTGCAGGCAGCCACTGCTTGCTCCCTTTTACTGGGAAGGAGAGTGGGGCTGGGTCAGGAGCCTGACAGTTGCACTTGAAGGCCGTGGAGAGAGACGGGAGCAGTCCCCCCATGGAGCACAGGTGTGTCTGCCCACGGCTGGCAGGGCCACTGTAAACCCTCCCTCCTCAGACTCCCTGACTATGGGCTGCTGAGCTGCAATGGCTCCTGTAAAACTCCACCTCCCAGTTTCCTTAGGTGCCCAGTCCTGGGAGACAGAGTTTCTGAAGCATGGCCCCTCCAAGGAAGCAGGCAACACAGTTAATGGCAGCAAAGTGAGGAAGGAGCAGGACATCTGCCACCCATGGGGGGCTCTCTGATGGCACACAGCTCCTCACCCAGGCCTGGAACCCCAGAAAGGCAGGACACAGCACACTCTGATGTAAGGGGATGACTGTGCATCAGTGTCCTCGGGGCCATCAGGACATGCTGACAGCCCTGCCCATACCCACCTGGGGTGGGAGAATGTGCTGGAAGCCTCTGAGTCTCCTGGGGTGGGGGCTCCCCTTCCCATATGCTGACTCACATGCCATAGGGCTAGCAGTGGCCTGACAGGTGACAAGGCCCTGAGGAGGCAGCAGAAAGTCAATATGAGAGAAAGAATTAACCTTTAACACAGTCAAGTCTCAGGCTCTCTCCTCACCTGTCCTCCCTGTGGCCCAGCTTGACGTGACCCTCTCTGGTTCATTTCCCAACTAGTGTATGACCTGTGACTTGTCCTGCAGCATCCACTCTAGGTCAGGGTGATAAAAGTGGGGACAAGGGAACACACCAACCTTGAAGCCCTCCCAAGGCCAGAGGCAGTCTGAGAGCCCCTCAAAGAACACAGTGACTCCCAGTCTGCACCATCCTCAGAGCCATCACCTGACCAGCCTTCTCAGCTCATTCCAGACATTTTCATACCCTCTTCAGGGTCTCTGTGTTCCTTCAGCCCCTCAGCTCATATTTCAGCTGCTGTGAGGATGTGAATCAAAAGGTGGGAAATGGGGATAGAGGGGTGTGGACAGGGAGTAGGGGACAGTGGGACAGGCACGGTGCATGTACACAAGGGAAGGCGTGAGTCCCAAGGACTCAGCCCATCATACACCCTGCAGTGGGGAGCAGAAAGGACAGACCCGGCTGTAGGGCTGAGAGGACAAGCCAAGTCCTCTCCTGGGCCAGCCTGGGACCTCCAGCCCACTGTCTGCTGCCTCAGACTGGGCTTTGTGGGGAGAAAGCCATGGGCACCAGGGATGCAGGTGCATTTCAGAGAATCCTTCAGGCCCTGTGCTCTTCAAGGAGGCCTAGATTTGCATCAGCCCAGACTGTATCACTGCTTTTTGAATGTACCCCTGAAAGCGAATGAATCTGGAACACCTGCTCGGACAGCAGCCACCACTCACCCCACTGTCACCTCTGCCTTCCCCGCCAAGCCCAGCACAAACCAAATTCTGGAATAAACCCCTGCTACCTTTACCCAATATATTTACACTTTTAGTACAAATAGCAAATTCATTAGAAAGGACTTAGAGATGATTTATTATATGATAAAAATGTGAGGAGATAATCTCTCTGATACCTGCACTTTCAATTTGCATATTATACTAAAACCCAAATCTATGTGCAATTAAAAGCAATATGTTTAAAATTGTATTCTTACACATGAACACCATGTATCTCCTCTGTCCCTCAATTTATTATTGATTTTCTGAAATGTAATAATCCTTTTTTTAATGTTTTATGTGTTCATTTATATTTGTGAAGTTCTTAGGCCTAATGCACCTTTAATTGATATGTAGAACTCAGGAGTAAAGTTCAATTTTAATATGATACATTCAGATTCTTCAACTTATTTACCAGGGATCAAAGCCCATCACAGCTATCTCTAATGAAATGAATTTACTTATTTTCTGTTTATAGACATAAAACATGTTAACTACAGAAACTTTGGAAGGGTTAGAAAAGAGGAAAATAAAAGTCACTCTTTCTAGGCTCAGCACCCATAGCTCAGTGAGTAGAGCGCCGGCCACATACACTGAAGCTGGCGGGTTCAAGCCCGGCCCAGACCTGCTAAACAATAATGACAACTGCAACCAAAAAATAGCCAGGCATCATGGCAGGCACCACAGTCCCAGCCACTCTGCAGGCTGAAGCAAGAGAATCACTTAAACACAAGAGTTGGAGGTTGTTGTGAGCTGTGACGCCACAGCACTCTACCAAGGGTCACATAGTGAGACTCTATCTAAAAAAAAAAAAAAGTCACTCTGTCTAATCTCATCACCTGAAATTAACCCCCATTAAACTCAAGAGAAATACACAAAACTGTTCCTGACATAGAAGGGAGAAAATGAGTTCCCCACAAATTCAGTGTGCTCAGCTGGTTGCAAATCCAGGATCTTGTCCAAAGCTTTGGAACTTTACTTGGTCCAGAAAAGCAAGACAGGCGTAATTCTGCTCCTTTGGGGGATAGAAATCAGGAAGACATCAAATTAATTGTCAAAAAGAGGCTGTCACCTGTCTGAGATAGGGGAAATCTGGAAAAATATTTTTCACATCTTTTTTAATCCCTGAAGAAATAACATAAATCATTTAATCAAAGGCAGGCAGGGTTTTTGTGTGAGGTTCAAACTGGAAAGAGATAAAATAAGAAGTCAAAAGGGGAGAAACCCAGCAGTTATGATGAGGGGACAGCTGGGGAGGCCGAGCTGCACCCTCCCCAGGCCGGGACTGCCCCTCACGTGCCTCACAGCACAGTTTACCAATCAGGAAGTCAGCTCTTTTTAAAGTATGGCTTCCAGAAGCTTAGTATGTGCAATTGAGGATTTTGTTCATGCTTAAAGTAATAGACACATTCAAATATTTTTATTCTCCTTGTGCATGTTTACTCAGATAACAGTGTGAGTGGATATCCTGGGTACTCATCTGAATCCTTTGACTATCTGGTCTAAATGATGGTGAGCGGCTGTTACCCTGCTAATTGTGATGTCGCTTGTCAGGGAGCTGCAACTCTACCAGGGCTTTTGGAGCCCTGAAATCTTTAAGGATGAAATTTTGCAGAGGGGGAGCTTGTGCATTTAGATGACAAGGAAGCTGGGAGTCACTGCAGTCACACACCAATGTGCACACAGGAGCCAGACGCCTCTGCCCAGCCCTTTGCTCAGCAGCCTGAGTCACAAGCTGCTTGTTCTTACAAGAGAGTCACAATTATTCCCACTTCATGAGCAGCAAACTAAGACCTGGGGAAGTGAAGCCATTTTATAGAACCACACAGTGGTGAAGCTGTGGTTTGTTGTGTCTATATTCAATTTAACGACGATGACATAGCAGGGATTGTTCAAAATTCATCAATGGAATGACATTAGCTCAGCAAAGGGGAACGTGGAGGGTGGGCCTGGTGATGTGGAACTTGCCAGCAGTCCAGGATCCCATGAGCAAAGAAGGCCACACTGCTGCAGAGTAAGGGCTCGCTGGCTTAGAAATGGGAAATCCTATGGCCTACATTTCTGTCTCTGCTCTTGTCAGTACCATGAGACTGACTTTTTCAAGTCATTCATTTATTTACTGAATAAATATTTCTTGCTTACCAAAGATGCACAGGGTATTGGCATAAGCATGGAAAACAACATTTGTAAAGTTATACATGCATTCCCCAACCTCATGTAGCCTATAGGCTGATGAAGAATAAATAAGTCACAATTGCTTCTTATGAAATGAAAGATACGTGTCTAAAACAGAGAATTTCAGGGCAATAAATATTTAGCCTTCATTGTAGAAGACAGTTCTTGAACTGTGCTCCCCAGAGCACTCCAGCAACTAGGGGCCAACTGCTTGCCCTCAGCCACTGGACACTGTGTCCTGTGGTGACCTCTGTGACTGTTACCATTGCTGCTAAGCCACTGTGACTGTCACATTGCTGTCACCACTGCTCATCAAGGCTATCCCCTGGTGACCTGCCCCATCATTGGGAATAACTCTTACACAGCTTCCCTGAAATATATTCTATGTATGGTAAGTCACTCAATTTAAATAGACAGTTTGGTGAGTTATGATAAAACTATACATTTGTGCAATTACAATAATCAAGTTTCAGGCAACTTCATCATCCTCAAATTTCCCTCAGATCCTCTTTGCATTGCATAGAACTCAGTGCTCTCCCATGAGAAAAAAAAAAAAAAAACACCTATCAGGAAATTAGGAAGAGAACTTCCCCGATCTGATTGACAGGATCTATGACAAACCTGTAACCACATCCTTGCTGGAGAAAGCCTCACTGATTATGACCATAAATAAAACTCGCATGTCTGATTTCCTTAGTTCTATTCGACATTGCATGGGATGTACAAGCTAGTGCGATAAGGCAAGAAAAAATGAAAGACCCCCCATCCACCAAGATGGGAAGGAATAAGTAAATCTCTATTTGCAGACAACATGACTCTGTACGCAAAAAGCTCTAAAGAATAAAAAACTAATAAAACAAACAAGTAAACTTGACAACATTACAGAATACAAGATTGATATAAAAATTAATTACATTCATATATATTAAAATATAGGTATATAATTTCAAAATTGAAATTTAAAAAGATAATTCTGCTTACAATTAAAAAAATAACTAAGAGTAAAGGTTACAAAATGCTTGCAAAACCTCTTACCTAAAACCCATAAAACTACTGACAGAAATAAATATTTGAGGGTGTGTTGAGTTTTGTGACTAGAAGATTCAATGGAAATTTTCTCCAAACTGATCTGTAACTATAAAATAATCCCTATCAATATTCCAGCAGGCATTTTTATAGAAATTGATAAACTAGTTTAAAATGTATATGGAAATGCAAAGGGCCTCAAGTAACAAAATTATTTTAAAATAAAAGAATGAGATCAGCATACTTACATTACTGACTTCAAAGTCTGCCATAAAGTCACAATAAGGAAGACCTTACGGTATTGCCGTAACAATAGATATATAAGTCAATTCACTGACATTTGCTCTGTGGCCCAGGATAAGGTATATCCTGGTGAAAGTTCCATTTGGACTTGAGAAGCATGTATCTGTGGCCGTTGTTGGGTGGACTGTCTTACAGACCTTAAGTTAGCTGGGAGGGCTGTTGACATCTATATACTTAGGGGCTTGTTCTACTCATTAGGGAAAGACGTATATTACAGTCTGCAAATGCCTTGTCTAAAAGCTTAGTCCTCTTTCCATTCTGCCAGTTTTTGCTTCATGTATTATGAGTAACTGTTTTTAGGTGCATAAATATTTATATATTGTTTCTCTAGTTTCCTGTCCATCACTGCAAAATGCTTATTTTTATCTCTAGTTTTCCTCAAGGCATGTTTTATCTGACGATTAAATAGCAATTCTATCTCCTTGATGCTTAGAGTTAGCAGGGCATATATTTTTACATCTTTGTATGTCCTTCCTAGCTGTGTCTTTGAATTTAAAGGACTTCTCTTTGGGGCAGTATGTAATTGCATCTTGCTGTATCGTACAGTCTGATAATTTATAATTTCAATTCAGTTGTTCATTCCTCACATTTAGTGCTGTTACTCACGTGGTTGGACCTGTCACTAACATGTTGCTCTTTTTCTTTTTTTTTTTTTGTTCCTCTGATCCTCTTTTACTAATTTTATTTATTTCAAACAAATATTTTTAGTACATATTTTAATTCCTCTTTATACTCTTAGCTGTCTTCCTCTACATGGTTCTTGTGGTCTTCCCCAAATAACTTTGATAACCGCACAACATAGCACTTCTTGCACCCCAGTCAATGTTCTAAGTACTTTCCATCATAACTCATTTAATCTTCACATTAAAAAAAATATTTAAAAAGTCTTCACATGGTTTCTGCTAACAGAGAACAGAGGCACAGAAAGAAAAATTGACTTGACTAAAATTACGCAACTAAAAAGTAAAGAAGCCCAGACTCAAACCCGAACATTCTGGCTTCTGATTCCGGGCTGGAGCCTTTCCACCCTTCCTCCTCCTCTCCAGTTCCCGAACTGTGACTCAGGAAGACGAAGAGCTCCCAGGCACACCCCTGCCTGCGTGGATGCTGCCCTCTGCCAGTTCACATCACCGTGCCGGCCCCGGCCCCATAATGCCTGGATAATCCAGCTTGACAAATCCCTTTAGCTCACACGCAGAAAGGAGAAAGCTGTGTTTTTCTGCATTTTTGCAGTTGGCGTGTACTGTTTTTCAACTCTGAGAACTTGACAAAAACAAACGTCTGTGTTAAGTGAAAGCATGCCATCAGCTCCTGAGGTGCTATGCTAAGAACGTCCCTGTATGGTAATGTCATGGAAATATCACAGCTGACTTCTTTCACACAGTGCTAAAACCTGGGCTCAGAACCTGTAGTGGATTCACTCAGACAGAAAGGTGTCCCGCTCAGTGTGCTCAATCCGGCACAGCTTGGCGAGGTTGGCCAAGAAAGGGACGGGGGCATGAGTGCACGTGTGAGGAGTGGAGAGGAGGTACAGGGAGAATAGAGTTGAGGAATGAATTGTTCTGAGCTAAAAGTAGATACAAGGGAATTAATTTCTCTACAATATACAAATTTCCTGCCCCCAAGCTGCTTTTGAAACAGAGAGTGGTCTATCTAGCCTGTGTGTGTTTAAATCAAAGTCAAATCACGTAGAAAGTATCCAGCTGGTTTCCTGGGTCATTTTGAGAGCAGAAGAGATGCTACCAGGTGACACAGTTACCTGCCCCAACATCCTTGCTCAGGAGTTCTGTGTCATGGCTATGTCCCGGGGAGGCGCGTGTGGTGACTCCAGTGATGTGCTCAGTGAAGCTCGTGAATGGCCTGTCTGCTGTATTGATTTTTTATTGAACCAGATGCAGATTTGTTGTTTTATTTCAGTCACTTTTGGCATTGTTTCCTATGCATTATCTTCTTATTTCTCCCTGACTTTTTGTTTAGATATTTCTTTAATTTATTGAGATGAGTACAAGAATTCTCCACGCTCCGTCTCCCTAACAGTGACAGCAGCCTTCAGGTGCAGCACCCATTTTGCTCCGCAGGCTTTGGTCCAGTGCTCTATTTTACGACTTTCCAGATAGCTTCAATTTCAGTTTTGGTTTTCTCTTTAATCCAGAACTTATCTAAGCATGTGGTTCTTACTATCTGAAGAGTCAAGGATTTTTTATTACCAGTTTCTAACTTTTTTTTAGCTCATAATTGGAGAATATGAGCTACAAAAAAACTCCAGTTTTATCAATCAAGTATGACTTTTACAGCCAAGTACCTATCAATTTTGTAAACGACCCGTCAGACACACACATGTCTAAAACAATCACTAAAGAACACACATTTCTCTGACCTTACGTTTGCTCATCCACGCACACAAGTTTAACCACCATGTGTTCTTTCCTTTTCCAATGGAAATGTTTGCTTTAGTGTATTTCTACCTGGTGCCATAAATACTCTATTCTGGTTGTACTTCCAGTTTTTTGTGACATGTTCAATGTTAAGTTGTTCGATGTATCAAAGTTTATTGATTTTATTTATAAATTGAGGCTTTTGCTGTTGGTATAATATCCTTTTGTATTGTTTAGAATTTTTAATATTAAATTCTACTTGTCTGATATTGATATTGTTTCTACAGCTCTCTCTCTTTCTTTCTTTCTTTCTTTTTTTTAGATAGAGTTTCACTTTGTCATCCTTAGTAGAGCGCTGTGGCATTACAGCTCACAACAACCTCAAACTCTTGGGCTTAAGAGATTCTCTTGCCTCAGCGTCCCAAGTAGCTGGGACTGCAGGTGCCTACCACAATGCCTGGCTATTCTTTTGTTGTCATTGTTGTTTAGCAGGCCCAACCCAGATTCAAACCCACTTGCCTCCATGTATGTGGCCAGCACCATACCCACTGAGCTACGGGTGCCAAGCCCGGCTATTTTTTCTTGTTGTTTGGTTGTTTGGTTATTTATTTAGCAGGCCTGAGCTGGGCTGGAACCCACCAGCCTGGGAGCATGTGGTCAGCGCCCTAAGCATTGAGCTAAAGGCACCCCCTCTATAGCTTTCTTGTTTTGTTTGGTTTCGTTACTTTTTCTAGAATTTCTTCGTCAATCTCTATTTTAAACATTTACTTTTTACTTTGTTTTATTTCTTGTATATATAATGCAGCCACATTATTGGGGGTTCTGTTTATTTGTGTTTGTTTTTTTTAACACAGTGTGAAAAGTGTTCTCTGGGGGTAGCCAAGAATAATGACAAATACCTAGATTTGAATTTTTCCACACACTCACCAAAATTAAAGGCAAATAGAACCACACACAAGATATACCTTCAGCGTAACTACAGAGAAACCACAGCTGTTGAACACCAAACTGCATCAGAGGAAGCTCTCTGGTGCCACGTCATTGGTTCCAAGCACCAGTGGGAGGAAGCTTGGCAAAGAAGAGCATATGCTCAGGGTCTCAAAGCACCTCTCTACAAAAGACTTCATTATCAGTGGAAATGAATAGAACATAGAGAAACTTTGGCGTGGACAATCCTAGTGGACACCACTTTGGGGAAGTGAAGTACCATCAAAGGGACCATCACCAGCAAACAGACAAAGGGACCTTCTGTTTCTTCACGTGATGCCCCGAGAAGAGCACAAGATCACTCACTTCCATAATGTTCCTTCAAAGCCCATAACCTGAATCTAACGATTAGGAGACGTTAAGGAAGCCAAAACCACGTTATCACACTAAGTATAGTAACTAGCCAGTTTCCTCAAAAAAGTCTACCTCCTAAAAGCCAAAGGTTATAAAGGTCATCCAGATTGAAGAGACCAATTATATTTGACAACTAAATGTAATATGTGATCCTGGTGGGTTCTCAGCAGGAAAAGAATCTGCTAAAGTGACATTGTCGGAACAATGGTGAAATATGAATATAGACTATAGATTCAATACCAGCCTGAGAATTTCCTAATGTTGCTAATTGTACCGTGGTTCTGTTAGAGAATATCTCTCCTAGGGAACTTACACTGAACTATTTAAGGGTAAAGAGGGACCATGGCTGTAATTTACCCCCAAATAGTTTGTAAAAATCTTACAGATTCACAGAGAGCAGAAGATAAAATAAGTGTGACAAAATAATAACAATTGATGATTCTGATGAAGGTCATGCAGAAAGTTCTTTATAATATTCTTACCTATTTTCTGTAAAGGTGAAATTTGGTCAAATAAAAAGTGTAACGGAAAAGAGGAAATTATGGCATTCTAATTGAGTTTCTTGACTTTATTCCCATCTCCTTCCCTTAAACTTTCAGCTGGATGTGTGTTCTCTCTGTTTTCCTCTCTCTACAGCTTCTCCTTGTACCCTGTTTCTCTGAACTGTCTGTGCCTTCCCTCCAGGTGCCGGCTGGAGTCTCCAAGTTTCCTTTCAGGACCGCAAATGGAAAGCGTGCTGCCTCCCAGAGCCCCTGCTGTCCCAGGATTGTGATACTGTACCTGGGCTGTCCCCTCCCACTCTCTTCCCACATGGTCCCTGAAAACCGCTACTGGAACCCCCTCCCACCCACCCAACTGTTTGAGAGTAAAGTCAGGTAAAAATGAAGGCCACTGAGTCTCTTGCTATGTTTTCCCTCTGCCATTAGGCCACCACCTGCCACTCCTCGTGGACTGTTCCTCCTTTGACCCTGCTCAGACCCCACCCCTGGGCCCTCTCCTTGCAGGAAAGCCCTGCACCTGTCATCTGACCAGCCCCTCTCTACCACCTACTATCAAAGACGACGACTGTCACCCCCTCTGAGCCCTCCCGGGTGCCCCAGGTAGAGTCTTCATGGCTCTGCCATCCTCTCAGGGAACTCTGCTGTCATTCAGCATCTGGAACTGCAGTGACTGTGAGCTCCTGTGGGAGCTCCAGTCAAAACTTAACCTGTGCCCAGCGTGGAGCCTCAGCAGGCGTTTGAGAATGAAGGCACGAGTGAATGCCCAGGGGAAGCTACCTAACCAGCAAGCTTCCAGAATCAAAGCCAGCTTCCCAGCCACAGAGGAGGCAGAATTTGCAGGGCTGTGGTCTCTCTGCACCCCTCTCACAGGCAGGCCCCAGCCAGGCCTCCCTGGCCCTGCACATGCTGTGTTCACATGGACGGCAGGCCCCCAACACTTGCCTTCCTTTCTGGATGCCACATGTTTTAAGGGATTACAGAGCCCTTATGGATAATGTCAGGCTACTAAGTCGGGTTTGGAGGCTGATGAAGATCCCAGCCTCCCAGACTCTGCCATCAATGACCCTGCAGGGTATGAAGAAGCCTCTGGAAAGCCCCACCCCAGAGGGAAGCTCAGCAGCCTGATGACAGGAGAGAGCAGAGCAGCTTTTGTGATCCTGCTCCAGCCAGCGCTGGGCCCTGCCGCTGCGCCCCAGGCAGCTCACACCCAAATCAGAAGGAGCAGCAGCTCACGTTGCAATAAATTAAATGGGATTAAAACCAAACCACAGAATGATGTAGTGATTTCTAATTTGAGGGCACAAAGGAAGAAGAAGAGGGGGCAGGTTCTTAATGGAGCTCACAATCGCCATGAAAGTAAGGAAAAGCCATTTCCATAAATTATGGAAATGCACTGCTGGCCTCCAGCCCATCCCATTTTCATTTTGTTTTGCTGCCTTAATGGCAGGGGCTATTTCTGTAGCATCTGTTTTGGGGACCCTCCCTTTCTCCCACACTGCATTAGAAGGAATTCAGCTGCTGTCCCGTGACGGAGACTCAGTGTTCCTTCTCAGGGAAAAGCCGCATGGACCATGATGTCGGGGTGGAAATGTTTTATCCACAGACCATGTTATAATTTGACCTTGGACAAATATCTGGGTGGTGTGATAGCCAGTACAGTGTGCCACAGGGACGGACGGACGTGCTTTCCATGAAAAGAGGCAGGCTCAGAGAAGATTTCTGGGGACAGTGATTTGATTGCACACAGGCGGATGTTGTGTTTGCCATTCCCAAACTGCAATGCGAATTCAGAGGGTCCTTCATAGCCTGTGTTTGATGAAACTTTAAGAAAATTTTCTGAATTTATTACCCACAGCAATAAGACTGTATTTCTTGAAACAATAGTACAACCTGAAATTACACCACCACCATTAAATGCTGAAAAGCAGCCATACACACAGAGGAATTTGACAATTTGTCACAATGATTGACAAGCCTTCTTGTCCAGGCTGCAGGGAGGGTCGCTCTGCAGAGAGCTGCATTTATTAAAGTGGCAGGTGTGGGCTCCTCTCGGGTCCTGAGGTTCTGGGCAAGCTAGATAAGGGGGAAGGGAGGAAACCAGACAAGAGGGAGAAGAGGAACAGGAGGGACAGAAGGGCACAAGTGCAAGCAGCCACCCTCAGCCAGACGGGTCACCAGGCTATCCCAGGACCCCCAGGCAAACATCCACTGGCCCGCAGGCACTGAGCACGCCCTGTGATGCCAACCCCAGTCTTCAGAAAGACCCCCTGGAGGACCCCAAAGTCCACCACAGGGAGCTGTGGCCAGAGGGAGGCACATCCACCTGTCTTCATGAGCTCATTTTATTCTGCTGCTTTGAGCTCGGTATTTTAACGTGAGCTTTGTAGGTCTTCACATCATCAGGAGGTAAAGATGTGTTTTCCAATGTGTAGTGTATACATCTGAACTTCAAAGGGGAATAATTTAAGACTCATAAGATTTTTTCTTGTCCACAGAAGCGAGACCACTATGTTGCAAAGTGAGTTGTGGCCTATAAAACAATTAAAATAGAATTGAATTGTTTTCGCTTCATTTCCTTCCTTGCTCACCTCTGTCCCCCCTCTCGACCCACCTTCAACTCTGATGCTATTTATACAAACATATGCATGCACGTATGCACACACACACACACACACGTGCACATATGCACATGCACGTATGCACACACACACATGCATATATGCATGCACATGGGTGCTCTTGCACACTCTCTCTCTCTGTCTCAACTTGTTCAATATGGCACAGTGCCCCGCTTTGCCAGCTAGTTAGAGTGGCCATAGATGGTACTAATTTCTGAGCTCTGGCGAGGAGAGAACACACAGGGTGACTTTCACAGCTTAGATTGGGATTAAAACCAAACCAGAGAGTGATGTAGTGATTTCTAATTTGAGGGCACAAAGTAGAAAGAGAGACTGGCACCTCATCCTTCTTTCCCAGCCTCTAAAGCCTTATTTCTGCTTGGAGACAGCCCATGCCGTGGACCCGGCAGCTCTGCATTGCAGTAGCAGTTCACAGCCTGCAGCTAGATTGAGCTGGTGATGAATGTACATGCCGCCTCCTCATTTAGTTTGCCATTTGATCCAGGCGTGCGGCTGAATTAAGAGGCTTGGATTCCCCCTCCTGTTCAGCCAGAAAGGCCACTCGGGGCAGTAGCACAGGAATGTTGGTCATCTCTTGAGTCCTGAAGTCCTGGGCGACCTGTAAAAGTAAGCTGACCCCTCTAGGTCCTCTTCTGTTAGCTGTGAGGAATAAGCTAACCTTATACCTTGCCTAAGGGGAAAAACAAAGACCAGCTGCATAAAAGTATTGGCAAGATGAATAGCCAGAGCTAGATGGCTGACTCGAAAATGATGCTAAGGCAGATTCATCACGTTTTAAGCTGAGCAATAACCACCCCAGTGTCACAGAACCATTTGGAAGATTGCTTTAAATAAGAACAATGAAGAGTTCCCCATGCTGCCTGGCCCCAGTAAGTTGTCAACGAATTCTCAGAGTGAGCAAGTGGGGTGTGTGTATGTGTGTGTACGTGTGTTTGTGTGTGTGTTGTGCTATTTGGCACGCTTCTCTTTTCCTCCTGGGAATTCTTTAAATAATTGATTGCAGGAAGATACGTTCTGCTGGAGAAGTCTCTCGGGGAATGTTTCATCCCTCAGAGGGAACAGACAGATCTTAGCATCTCATTGTTAAGAACCTCTCTGTGCACGCCACCCCGTGTTCACAGCAGCTTAGACCCCATGAGGAAGCGGCACTCTCCACGTAGCAGCCCCCAGTTTTCATGCCTCTGCAGGGTGGGAGGTTACCTGGCACAAAGGTGATGATGCTCCAGGCCAGCTTTCTTCTCAGCAGCAGAATCGCTTGTGTAGACAGCACAGGGTGTCTGTAGGTCCCCCATACACACAGCCAACGAGGGCCCACTCTGCTCTCCAAAGCAACAGACCCTACTCAGAGTGTCGTCTGCATGCTCCTGCAAAGTCCACTGGGACACAGAATCATCCCTACAGGAGGGGCCCGGGGTGGGTCTCTGAGGTTCCCCCTTTCATAGTCTCTGCTATCATGGTAGGGAAGGTGGACCTGCCTCAGAGATCAGATGGACCAGACTTACTTCAGCTGTCTCCACGGCCCCCTAGCCAGCTGTCCTGGGAGATGTATGTGCTTCAGAAGTCCTGCCTCAGCACCAGGGTCGGGGCAAATTATAGAGCATTGGAGCACAGAGAAATGACCCAGGAGCCAGGGCACAGTGGACACTACCTCCTGTCATCCCATTTGTGGACGCTGATGTCCTATCCCACTAACCTTGCTCCCTGAGGGCTCCAGTCCTCAGGCTAGGGGTCCCCAAGGCTTCACATAGCCAGGTACATGGGTAGCCATTGGCTTAAATGAGTAGACCTGAGCAGACCCTTCCTGTCTCTATGGGCTGTGCTTCCATACAGGTGGGAAAAAGTGTTTTGTCTTTATAAGAAATGATGATTGGAAAGGCTTAAGAAATGTCTCAGGCTAGTGTAGAAGCCTTCTGAAAAGTCTTGGCACCAAATATAATTCTCGTTTTTTTGACCATATGTCTGATTATTTTATTTCTTCTTAAATAAAAGGCCAATATTTATACTTTGGTATTTCTAAATGCCTCTCCCATTGCTCTCTCCTATTTCTGTTCTTCTTTGCCCAGCACATCTTGAACTTGGCAGATGAACTTTAGGCAATGGGAAGGTTTGTTTACAGCATTACGTGATGATCCACCTGAGCTACTCAGGGAAGCTCAGGTCCTTCTCTGCGTGGCACTACCGAAAATACAGAATGGCCCTGAGCACCATGAAAAACAGTTGCAAATAGTTTTTGTTACATTTTTCATAGGGGAGGAGAGAGAACTTTTTATTACAGTAATAAAAATAAGTAACAGAGAGTTTACCAAAGTCATTTTTCGTTTTATGAATGTTTAATAAAGATTTCACTTCGCTCAGTCCATGTCTGGAACGCCATTTCCAAGTTTCTGGTGACTGCTGGTACTCTACGCATTTCTCCATTTCTCAAGATTTTTGGCAAATATAGTATTTATAATCAGTTTTTAAGAGTTCACATCTTTCACTCAGACCATATGCGAAACCCACATCCTGAGCAGCTGATTGGTGAGCACAACCACTTTCAAGATGATCAGAGTGGCTGTACTTGCCACGCAGGCCCTGGGAGGCATATCTGGGCCTATTTTTCATCTGTGTAAATATCACCTGGACAAACCAAGGTTTTACCTCCACAATAGAAAAATTTTAGAGAATTTTTTTTTAATTTTTTGTTTAAATTTTGGAGAATTCCTAGTTGGGAAGTGGACAGTGTTTTTCAGCTGGGTCATGGACAGTGTTTTTCAGCTGGGTCAGAAACACATGGGTCAGAAAAGAAGCCTCATAGAACCAAATATAGAAATGATACGTGAAATGACCCAAATATGGGGAAGAAGACATGGCCAGTAACATGTTCCTGAGGACAGGACATCCGTGACAAAGCTCTGGCCACTCTCTGAGGTGTGTGGGGTCATCAGATTCAGTCTGAGCCTCCCCATCTCTTGAAAAGAGTCAGTCACCTCCCACACCCCAGTGGCTTCTCTACCCTCTAACATGTTGGTTTATTTTCAGGTTTCTTTTAGGAGTCTCTCTGGGGCTACAGAAAAACAGGAGATGCAGAAAACCCAGACGTGCAGCACCATTTTCCCACCAGGAAGGTGTGCCTGTGAGCCTCCTCAGACTGCCTTCTGAGGTCATTCATGAGGATGTTTATCCTCTGCCCAGGAATGTCCTTCCCAGTGTCCAGTCCTCAGTATGGGCAACCAGACATGTAGCATGCCCCCTCAGTTTCTCTGAGCGTCTCCTGCTTCTGTGGCCAACACTGCAGTGGCCAAGACTGTGTGCTGACCTCTACCCAGGCCCTTGCCCTGCACCATGACCCCACTCCCACATTGAGCACAGCCTCTGTTCCATTCCCAGAAGCCTCCTTAGGTTTCCCTGAGACACTGAGGCCTCTGCCAGACATAACCTGAAGTTCCTGGAGGGGGAACATCTTTGAGTTATCTGTGAACGGAAGCTTAATCAGTAGCTCCTGACATTGAGTGGCTTGTGGTTCTCTCTCAAAGGACACTCCCTCCCTTTACTTCCTCACACCATCTTCTTCGAGCCTCAGAATAACAGAGCCTTTGTCTGGGCTTCCTGGGGAACCCAGACAGAGGCAGACACTGGCAAAGTTGATAGTAGTATCACCACCACCTGCATATTTGACTCTGAAATTTATCTTAAGAGATTTGTTGTGAGATATTTTTTTTACCACAAAATCCTTCATGGTTACTAAAAAGTCTCATACTCTTTTTTTTTTTTTTTTTTTTTTTTTTTATATATTTTGGCTAGGGCTGGGTTTGAACCCACTACCTCCAACATATGGGGCCAGTGCCCTACTCCTTTGAGCGACAGGAGCTGCTCTTTTTTTTTTTTAACCATGTTTATAGGCGCTGATAGCATAAGTTTCCTAAGAACAGTCATTTTCAATTAATTCACTTGGCAAAGAGTGTCAGACATATCAGACCCTGAAGCTTCCTGTAGGAAACAGTCCATGCAGAGGGCAGCACAGCTATTTCTTTCCTTAATTTGGGCCACAGATTCAGTTAAATGTGGCTCAGGATTTTGTGCCAATTTGAAAGAGCTGTGCCTTCCTCTGGATTCTTGTTGATCTTATGGTCCATTAATTCCTATGCTCTTTTTCTTCTGTCACATGCCAGTGGTAAGCCAGCTCTTGCTAAACTACACTCATATGGTTTCATTTTGTTGGTTTGTTTTTACCTGTTAAGTTGCATTAATTGATTATTCTAGAATGCTTATTGTTATTCAAACAAGTCCTTCTCCTGTGGTTAGGATCTGAAAGAAAAGAAAGAACTAGTGTTTATTTTTATCTTTTTTAACATTGTGTCTTTGCCCTCAGTGTTCATCATGAACCAGGTGTTCCTCAGATGGATAAGAAACAAGGTTTTCACTAAATTGTTTTAGCATTCTACATAATGTTAATGATCACTACCAAAAATGTTAGATAACCCAGATGAAATGGAGCAAATACTTGAAAGATGCAATATTTCAAACTCTCACAAGAAGAAATACACAACTGAACAGGCATAAATTTATTAAAGAAATTGAATCAATAATTAATAACCTTCCAACACAGAAAGCACCAGGCCCAGGTGGGTTCACTGGTGAATTCTACCAAATATTAAAGGAAGAAATTATGTCAATTCCCTACAGTCTCTTATAAAGTATAGAACAGAGGGAATACTTCCTAATTCATTCTATGAGGCTAACATTACACTAATGTCAAAATTAGATGAAGACATTACAAGAAAGAAAAACTTTAGACCATTATCTCTCATGAACGTAGATGTAAAAGTCCCCTCCAAAATATTAACAAATTGAATCCAAGAATATATAAAAAGAGTTACATACCATGTGTGATTTAACCCAGAAATGTAAAGCCAACTCAACATTTGAAAATCAGTTAATGTAATTCATTATACTAACAGGCTAAAAGAGAAAAATTACATGTTTATATCAATAGATGCAGTAAAAGCATTTGACAAAATCCAATATCCTTCCATGACTTTAAAAAAATTCTCAGTAAACTAGGACTAAAAGAGAACTTTCTCAATTTGATAGAGAATGGCTACGAAATACAACAGCTAATAACATACCTATGGTAAAAAACTGGAAGCTTTCCCACTGAGATCAGGAGCAAGGAAAGGATATCCCCTATCATCACTCTTTTGTTAGATTATTCTGAAAGTTCTAGGTAATGTAATAATACGAAGAAATAAAATAGAAGATATACAGATTGAAAAGGATGGAAAAAACCTATCTCTGTCCCAATATGACATGATCATTTATGTAAAAAAACAAAAGAATTCCAAATGTCATGGACCTAGTAAGTAATTACAGGAAGGTTGCAGGACATAAGGTTAATGTACCAAAATCAATCATTTTTCTATATACATGTACCAGAAAAGAAAAAGTGGCATTTAAAATTAAAAACACAATATCATTTATATTAGAACTCAGAAAATAAAACATCAGGAATAAATCTAACAAAATATGTGTAAGATCTATGTGAGGAAAACTATAAACTCTAATAAAATGATTGAGGAAGACTAAATAAATGCAGAGATAGTCTAGCTTCATGGATAGAAAAACTCAATGTTATGAAGATATATATAAGTACTTTCTAAATTGATCTGTATATTCAGTGCACTCCCAGTCAAAATGTCAATGAGTTATTTTGTGGATATAAACCATCAGATCCTAAAGTTTATATTGTTAGGCAAAAGACCAAGAATAGCCAACATAGTATTGAAGGAGGAGAACAAATTCAGAGAGCTGACTCTACCCAACTTCAATACTTTATATAAATCAATCGTAACCATTATAGTGCAGTAATGGTGAAAGAATTGACAAATATATCAATGAAACAGCAGAGTACAGAGCCCAGAGATAGATACACATATGAGTAAGCGTAGTCAACTGATCTTCGACAAAAAAGCAAAGGCAACACAATAGAGCAAAGACAATCTTTTCAACAAATAAGGCTAGAATAACTAGACAGCCACACACCAAATAAATAAATGATAAATTTAGGTGTAGACCTTACCCACTTTATAAAAATTAATCCAAAGTAGATAATAAATGTAATATAATCTAGATGTAACAAGTAAAAACATATAAAACTCTTAAAAGATAACATAGGAGAAAAATGTGTATGATAGTGACTTTTCTAGATATAACATCAAAAACAGATCATGAAAGAAATCGTTAATAAGTCAGACTTAATTAAAATTAAAAAATTAAAAAATTCTGCTCTATGAAAGACAATGTCAAGAGAATGAGAAGACAAACCAAAGACTTGGAGAAAATATTTGCAAAAAACAGTTCTAATAATGGACCATTATAAAAAATACAAAGAACTCTTAAAACTCAACCATAATAAAATGAACAATCCAATTAAAAAATAGATCAAAGGCCTTAACAGACATCTCATCAAAGAAAGTGTGCAAATGTCAAATCAGCACATGGAAAGGTGCCCCAAAGCCTGTGTCATGGGGGAAATGCAAATTAAAACAGCCATGAGATACCATTACAACCCTGCGAGAGTGGCCAGGCTCCAGAACGTGGACGGAGCTAAATGCTGGTGAGCACGTGAGCCGCAGGAACTCTCACACGCTGCTGATGGAATTGCGAACTGGCACACCCACTTTGGAGGACATTCAGGCAGTTTTCTACCAAAACTTAATATGCTCTGACCATGCAGTCCAGCAGTTGGGCTCCTCTTTATCTATCCAACCCAAAAGAGTTGAGAACTTATGTCCCTGCAAACATCTGCACACAGATGTTCCTAGCAGTTTTATACATAATTGCCAAATGCGGGTGCAACTAAAACGTCCTTCAGTAGGTGATTGGGATGAATAAATTGTGGTCCTTCCAGACAACAGAATATTACTCAGCACTAAAAAGAAATGAGCTGTGAAGCCATGAAAAGACAGGAGGAAAACACAAAGGCATATCACCAAGTGAGAGAAGCCACCTGAAGCTGCCTACTGTGTGGCTGCCACCATACAAGTTCTGGAAAAGGCAAAACTGTGAACTCAGTGAGAAGAACAGTGGTTTCTAGGGGTTGGAGGGTGGATGGATGGATAGGCAGAGCACAGAGGGTTTTAGGGCAGTGAAAATGCCTGTATAATTCCGTATAATACTGTAACAGTGATACGCATCGTCCGTCATACATACATTTGTCCAAACTCACAGAACACACCAAAAGTGAACCACACACACAATGGAATGGGAGTGACCATAATTTGTCAGTGAGAGCTCACTGACTGCAACGACTGTGCCCCTCTGCTGGGTGGGATTGGCAACGGGGAAGGCAGTGTGTTGGAGGGTGACGGCAAGGTGTCTATTGGAAATCTATGCTTTCCTCTCAATTTTACTGTGAATTCAAAACTGCTCTTAAAAAGAGCTAAGATCAACCTTCATCTAAAAATTTCAACCTTCATTTATCTTTCTCTAAGAGTACCTTCAAGTTCATTTAGTCACCCTTGTTTAATACTCTTCTGTTATCTCCATGAATTTCTTTTGAGAATTTAAAAATAATGTAATCCAAGAAAGCCTGGCCTGTGTGTTGGCCTAAACTGAAGCAGGTGATGTGTTCTCCTTAATGCTATTTGGCCTAACCCAACTGGTCCATCTACATGTGAGACATTCATAGCAAATAAAGCCAGCAACCACCAAACTGGAAGGACGTCACACAGCAAATTCCTCCTCATAGCCCTCAGGAAGAGCCAACTCTGCTGACACCATGGTCTCAGACTTCTGGCTTCCAGAACCATGAGGCACAAAGTTTCAGTCATTTACGCAGCCCAGTCTGTGGCACTTGCTGTGGTGGCCTGAGCACACTAACCCAACAAGCATGCCTATAAATGAATCTGCCTCTTGGATGTACAAGAAAAATATCTCCTTACTGAGCATATATTCAGCAGAGACCCACTGGAGGTATTGAGAGAACATGGAGGGCATTCAGGAGGAAAGGAGGGAGCAGCGTTTTTAAACTCACTGGGAAATTGTCTCATATAATCAAATCAGGTTACTTTGCAGGCAGACAAAGCACAGGGCAAGTGAGTGCTCCAAACACAAAATCTCCAGTGCCCTCCCTCCTTTGGTTTGCATGAGCTGACAGCATGGAGGACTGTGTGTTTAACTACTTCATAGTCATAAACATAAAATGGGCAAAAATTTGCATTGCAAAATATTCTCTCTACAGATGCTGAGTTGACAAGAATTTCTGTTGCTTTATACATTATAATCCTGTAAAGATTCTAAGAGATCAGATATTGTTGGGTCCGTTTCATTTTAGAGTCAATTCAGAATCATGTTTGGGACTATCTATGAGAGAAAGATAACTGTGTAGTTTCTAAGACAACTCTGACCTTGGGTAAACCCTATCTTCCCACAAACATTTCTACTTGTTAATATTTTGTAAAAGTTACCAGAGAGATACAATTTTCCAGTGTGTTGAATAAAACAAGAACTGCTTTGGGGGAATTAAAATAAAATCGTTCTTCTTTAGGAAAAACTAGAAAAGCTGACATTTCATAAAGCAGTGCTTGTAGGTATTTTTGCTTTCTAGGTATTTTACCATATCTCTCATGTACAATAAACAAGAGATACTGGAATCCAAATAGCTTTACAATATTTGCTGCTCTCACTTTTCCAAGATATCATTTGCATAAAGCAAGATACTAGAACTGTTTAGAAGAGACTAGATTAGGGACCTTGTGAGACGCTCATTCACAGGCTGGTTTCCAGAAACCCCAAAAGTCTGAGATAGAAGATGAGAGGGTGTGGGTGGCCGAGAGGGAGCTGAGCCTCAAGGCCTGATGCTCCTGTCGGCCAGCAGAGGAGCGTCTCTGAGGAGCCACTGGCAGAGCCGGGAGCTTAACACAGCTCATGATGAAATAAAGCAACTTAGAGACACTCTGACACCCAGGACTTGAGTATTCTTTGACTTTTACCTACGTAACTTGAATTAAAACAACAAACTACTACTGATAATAATGACAAAGAGGTTTTCTCTTATAATGTAGCAATTTCACTTTCTGAGCCCTATATGTTAAAACATGGATTAATAAATATTGACTGGATTTCAAAACTGCTTAGCACTTCCTCTTGATACATGAAGGAGGGTCGGGTTCCACATTCAAAGAACTGATTGCCCTGGTGCAGAATTTACAACCTAAGGGGACAAAACATAAGGAATATTCTGGAACTTTCAAAGAAATACATGGATTCTCCTAGAAGGAGATGGGATACTTCAGAGCAAGGCAAAATAGATGTATCACAGGCCTTCCTTTGTCTTTGTTGTGGGCTCAAACGTAGCATCAGCTCTCATCAATGAGGAATCACTTTCCAGAGTCAGCCAAAATTGTCAGCTGCTTTTAACTTGATATTGGTGTTGATTCTTTTTCCTTGGACAGGTTATAAGGCTTTCTGCCCTAGCTCCAGCCTTGGCTTCCATGCCTTTGTGTAATATTCCAACATCTGTAAAGGATGATCTTTCATTTTATTCATAGCTTATGTTATCCACAATCTATTTATTAAGTGCCCTGTTCACAAAGAGCTATAGCCTGCTTTGGGAAGATAGGAATAACATGAGTGTCTTGGCCTTTTCTGTTACCCACAGATGAGTAACTTATAAAGAAATGTATGTGGCTCCCAGTTCTAGCTGTGCAGGAAGTATGACGCCAGCTGCTTTTCTGAGGGTGCCAGCTGCTTCCACTCCTGGAGGAAGACAAAAGGATCCCAAGCAGGTAGAGGTCACACAGCCAGAGAGCACACAAGGGGTGGGGGATGTGCCAGCCTCTTTTTAACAAGCACTCTCATGGGAATTAAGAGAGCAAGAACCCAGTCATTGCCTGGAGGACGGTATGTTTGGACAGGTCAAGCCTTTCATGAGGCACCTGCCCCCATGACCAAACACCTGAGTGAGGCCTCACCTCCAACACGGGGATCAATTTCAGTGTGAGGTTTGGAAGGACAAGCGTCCAAACCTTAGCAATGCCCATTCCTCTCAAGAAGTTTATGGTCTAATAAGAACTTTCACTGCCATGTATAAAACTACAATTCAAGGGAGGAAATAATAAATCTCTATGAAGAAGATATGGAGAAGTGATAGAGCCAAAGGATGGGGAGGGCTAAATGAAATGCCTCTGTGGGCAGGGATGGAATCAGTGATGGCCGTCCCCAACCACCCACCTGCCCTTTCACAGAAGACAGTGATGGCCGTCCCCAACCACCCGCCTGCCGTCCCCACCCACCGCATGCCCTTTCACAGAAGACTCTATGCCCAGGCCAAACTATGCCACCTATGTCCGACACAGGCGTTGGCTGAGGCATGAACATGTTGGGGGACAGGGAAGGTCATCTCCCCAGGGCTGGCCAGTTAGAGATAACTGGGAATTCTGGGACAAAGGTGTTTTCTCCTCTTTGGGAAAGAAGGACATGCAGCTCCCCTGCAGTGGGCAGTCACGTTCAAGTGCAGAAGAACCTCCCAGGAAGCTGTCAGATAAACACAGAGGAGGGTGCTGACGGCAGTGCCACTGTGAAGCCTGCATCACCCTGTGCAGTGCTCCGTTCTCTGGGCCCCTCTTCTGCTCAGTTATTTAAGGCAGGGCTAGGAATGCTTTTTCTATAAAGGGTCAGTTGGTAAATATTTTTGGCCTTGCACATCACACCATCTCTGGTACCACTACTCCACTCTGCTATTGCACTGGGAAAGCAGTCGTAGAAACTATATAACAGAATGTATGTGGTTTGCTTCAATAAAATTTCACTGATGAACACTGTGATCTGAATGTCACATAATTGGTATGAGCCTTGAAATATTATTTGCCATTTGGTTTTTCTCACTAAACAACTACTTTTATATAAAAAATATAAAAGTCATTTTTTGGCTATGCATTTTACAAAAACAGGCCACAGTCCCACTTTGTGCTGCAGGCCACAGTTTGCTGACCCTGGATCTAAGCCATAAATTCTGGCTATTGGGGGATGAGGGGGGAAGGTCAATGTGCTCCACCTTCACCATCTACAAGGTCCTTACAGATGATGGAGACTTTATTATAAAGGAACGTTAAACACAATTTTCTGGAACAGTAGGATTTCGGCCTGAAAAGTGAGCGTGAAAAGACTGAAAAGGCAGAGACGATGCTCTCTCTGCAGAAGTTACGTGTGTTTCCTGGGGGACAAAATGCATATGCCTGTCAATAAACGGTACAAACCACACGACCATAAAATGTGCGAAACCTTTGAGTCCCACATGTTCTCCAGGAAATTTAGTGTCCATTAATGTATGGAAAGTTCTTTTTTTTTTTTTTTTTTTTTTACAGATTCTCACTATGTCACCCTGGGTAGAGTGCTGTGGAGTCACAGCTCACAGCAATGTCAAACTCTTAGACTTAAATGATTCTCTTGCCTCAGCTTCCCAAGTAGCTAGGACTACAGGGGCCCACTACAACACCCGGCTATATTTTTGTTATTGTTGTCATTGTTGTTTAGCAGGCCCTGACGGGGTTTGAACCCACCAGTCCCAGTGCAGGTGGCCAGCACCCTACTCACTGAGCTACCAGCGCCCAGCCTAGTATACAGAAAGTTCTGAGATGGAAGAAACAACCTATATAACTTTAACTCAGCATTTTCCAAGCTTGTTTGTTCACGAAACAACATCTTTGTGGCCCGGGAATACCAATTTAAATAACTCACCAGCAAGCAGTATGTTTAGACAGGTCAAGTGGAGACACTGACAGTTTCCATTTAAATAAGAGAAGCGTTTATCTAGACATCAGCGTGTGTCATCAGTGTGACAGTGTGTGTGCCCTGGCTGGATAGGAGGTTATCACAGAGCTTCAGTTAGGAGATAAAGACAGCACGGACTCGATAAACCAGTGTTGAACTGGAAATGAAAGGGGCAAGATCGGATCTGGGGGACGTGGCAGAGAGAGTGCTCAGAGGAACCCAGACCTACAGCCCAGGAGACTGAACACTGGAAGAGGGACGTATTTTAGGAGATAGGTTTGGATTTGCTGCACTGACTCTGAGATACTGATCAGGTAGCTGGAGCACCTGGCTGACCTTTGGAAGAAAAGCCGGGAGGGGTGTCAGAGACTTCACCTGCTCCTGCCTGGAGATGGCAGTTAAAAACACACAACTGAACACAGTCACCAGCAAGGAGTAGAAAGGACGGGAGGACGGGCTACCAACATACGGAAGCCTTTGGGGAACACTCACGTCTCTGGTGGAAGGAAGACAGATCTGGTGATTTGGGCAGGAAAAAAACCACGAAAGCCATAATTGCATGAGTCACAAGGACAGTTCAGGGAGAAATCGGTCACCCATATCAACAGTGGGGGAAGGAATGAGGCAGGATGAGAAGGATACCTCGCTGTAAACTTCTGAGAGGAAGGAATTCTGCAGGCAGCCCAGCCGGGGTGGAAGCTGGATGGCAAGGAAAGCAAATGTGGGCGGGTGGTGAGAGGAGACTCACTCTGGGAGTCAGAATTTGACTGTTTTTTTTTAGGAATTTAGCAATGACAGCATCAGAAGGAATTTCAGGGACATTTGAGAAGAAAGGATTTCATGGGAGAAGCTTTAAGAAGAGGGAAATGAGGTGAGGTAGAGAGTGGAAGGTGGGAGGGAGGTCGGGGAGGTGCTCAGGAAGTGTGGGGGGGGAGGGGAGGACAGGCCCAACAGAGCTGTTCCCTGGACAGCGAGCAGAGAAGAGGGAAGAGAGAGCAGATGGGTGGAGAAGGGCTCTGCGGGAGGGGATGCCATCAAATGCCCTCAGCCCTCCACGAGACAGGGGGTGAGGCACTCTCCCCAGTGGAAGGGGCATGGGTAAACGCATCTCATATCTGCAGGTGTTGGAGCACAGCTGTCTGTCTCCCTGCCTGTGCAAGGGGGACAGAGACCCAAAGGTACATCCCACAAGGCATGACAAATACAAACAGGCTTACTACATAGTAAATGTTGCTACATAGTAATGCTGCTACATAGTAATGTTGCTTCGTAGTAATGTTGCTACTTAGTAAATGTTGCTACTTAGTAAATGTTGCTACATAGTAATGTTGCTACATAGTAATGTTGCTATGTAGTAATGTTGCTACTTAGTAAATGTTGCTACATAGTAATGTTGCTACATAGTAAATGTTGCTACATAGTAATGTTGCTACATAGTAATGTTGCTACTTAGTAAATGTTGCTACATAGTAATGTTGCTACATAGTAAATGTTGCTACTTAGTAAATGTTGCTACATAGTAATGTTGCTACATAGTAAATGCTCAATAAGTTAATAAGTTAGTTTCTATCCTTCCACGTGTCTTTTTTCTCTTTCTTTCCTTCCTGCTTCCTGCATTCGTTTCCTCTCCCTTCCTTCCTTTTCCCTCTGTTCTTCATTCTTTCCTTCCACAAAGAGGAACGGCTTGGGAACAGGCGCTGTTGGCAATATTACAGGGAGTGAATTGGTGACTCAGTCTTTCTCCAACTCACAGCCTCCCAACCAAACCCACACCACCACTGAAGCGTCCCATTGCCTGCTCCTTATATTTCCTGCATATTTACCAAAAGCTTTTTTTTTCTAGTTCAGTTTCATAAGTAGAATTTCAAAATTTAAAGGCTGCAAGTGTGCTTAACTACATCATAAGCACCCTGCTGCCTTTTGGAAGAATCCCAATAAAATGTTCCAGGCAAATTAAAATCCATTCTCTTTCTAAAGACTTTCAGCAAAGGTCTATTAATAATTCATTCTGGTCTTTAATAAATGTCTATGTTAAAAAATCGTTTCTATAGATCCTGGAAATCCCTCGTGCCACCGTGGGAGTGGGCGTCTGAGGAGCAGTGGCTAATTACCACAGGTCCCGGTTTCTACTGAGATCATCTCGCCAATCGTTATTTATCAAATGTGTGACCTGCGCACAGATCAAGCTGGGTCCTTTTCTGAAATAACTTTCTGTTTCTTCTCTTTCAACAAAAGTATCAATACACTGTCACACATGGCTCCGAAACTCTGTGTAAGTCTGCATGAGATTCTCGCACACACCTCAGTTCAACACCCCACCCGGCAGAAGAAAGCCCCCAGGGTTTAAGAGTCAGTGGCTCTTTGGCATAATTCTAGGTGAAGAAGGGGCAAAATGTCAATTTTCAGATTTCCTCGACATTTACTGCTTGCTCAATTCATTACTGCTCACTGGGGCTACTCCAAAGTCCTTCTCCATGTATAATCAAGCAGTGAATAAAACAAGAAAATGAATTATTCTGTAGAATTCAGCCCAGCTTGGGATAGTATCAGTTCTTTTTCTGGAGGCAAAGGATTAGACACATGTTGCTTAAACTTTGGCAATAATTTGGGCTACCATCTGCAGGGAGCTGGGACACAATCGGGCAAAAAGTAACCCCTCTCTGCGCTGGGTGGGTCAGGGACCACTCCATCCACATCCTGGGTTTTGCCTGACTACTGCACAATGAGCACCTGCTTTTTTGCCATCACACCCAGCAGCATTCCTGTCACCATCACAGAATCCCCTCAACTTCCCCCTAAAGCTGGACCTTCTTCTTGTGTCCCAAGCTCTCCTGCCACTGAGGCTCTCTGGGCTCTCTGTGCCCGGCCACACTGTCACAAGCAGGTCTCTGTATTAGTCCACATACTGCATTTCTAATGGGCTCCCAGGTGACGGCCACACTGCCAAACTAAGGTGCAGGTGTGGAGATGCAAGCCTCCAGGTCCTCCCACCAGCCCACACCACCTGAAATATGCATTTCAGACACAGGCCACTGAGACGCGTTTTTAGGGGATTTCACACGAGTGATATACATCTCAACCTTCATGCTGCGAATTTAGCATCACATAAATCATCTGAGATACTCTAGGACTGTGACGTTCAGGGCTAACTACATGTTATTGTCCTTTGACAAGCAAAAGGGAGGAGGAAGACCCTAAGAATACAAACGGCCAGCCACACTCCTATGAATAATCAAATTAAAGCCCAGTACCGGGGGTGAAATACAGACCTCTCGCCAGCTGAAAGCTCCCAGGTGACTCTGTGTGCAATCAAGGTCGTGATCCACAGCCCTGGCACCTCACTTAAAGCTTGTTCACAATTTGGCAGGTATTAATACTACATCACTATGTCAGATATTAAAAACAAAGTAATTTCCAAAGTTAGCTACCCCAAATGCCCAGCAATTGGTAAACTTTCTCTTCATAATTCCCACTGATGCTTTTTCCAAAAATTGCCTTCACTGAAAACTGAACCAGGGACATTTTTGCCTGGAAATCTCAATATCTAGTTTTGCTCCCACCGTTGTGTTGAATGAAATAAGTAAATGGAATTGCAATTACAGGCTTGCATCTTTATTTTAATCTTGTAATTTTCTATTTCTTAACATTATTTGAAAATTCTTTGCCCTCCTCAGAAGAAGGATACTAATTCTAAATGGATTTCACTGAGAATGGGTTTGAGTGCACACTTCAAAATGCTTCCCTGAGCGATCCCAGGAGGACGTTTTGTAGATGACTAAGTGTATTGATCCTGTTATCTTCTTAAGTGGAGCCAGGACCCCTTAAGTGAAATGTCACAGAGATGAAGGCAATTAGAACAAAAGGACCAGTCACCATTCAGACGCTAGAGCTTGGGGATGAGAGCAACTTTTAGCTTTCCTGATGCAGCAGGAAGAAGGGTAGCCTGAGAGATGTAGGGCCCTGGCAGACAGAGACCCTGCAGTTCTCCTCCGAGGTACACACCTGAGAAATCTGAAGACCCACATGAGAACACACACACGCACACTGACAGCAGCATGGGTCACCGTGGCCAAAAGGCCCAGCAACACATGAATCAAGAACTCCAGGACATACTCGTGACACTGTGTAACAGACAATGCTGTGTCACTCAGCCGCATGAAGGAATGAGGTTCAAGACACATTATGATGTAGATGAACCTCAAAAACAGTACATGAAGTGAAAGAAGCCAGAAAGACAAGGTTACACAGTGTGTGATTCCGTTTACATGAGATATCCAGAATAAATAAAGGAGACAGGATGCAGCCTGGAGGTTCCCAGGGGCTGGGGGAGGAGGAGGGAATAGAAAGAAAATGTTTAACGAGTAAAGGGTTAACTTTGGAGTGATAGGAATGTTCTGGAACTAAATAAGATGAATGTGCTAAATGCCACGGGAGCATTCATTTCAAAATGACTAATATTATCCCGTGAACTGCAGTACGTTTCTTCAATATGGCAGATATTTGGTAGACCTGATGGTAATAAGGCTATGGAGAAAATCAGTCTGGGAAGAAAGGCGGCCAAGGCCGTGAGAGGAATGCTTTAAACACGGGATCAGGGAAAGACATCTCTGAAGAGCTGAATTTGAGCAAACCCTAAGTGACCAGGGGGGACCACAGGGATCTTGCAAAGACCGCTGCAGGCAGAAGGAAGAAGGAGTCCACAGCACCCAGCCCGGAGGGCACAGCGCCTGGCCTGGGGTGTCCTAAGCGTCAGGGCACCTGCACAGCAGCCGTGCGGGGCTGGGGAATCCACCTGGGCTCCTAGAGGCTCAGGAGACTTAAAGACTCTTGTGCTGGGAACCAAGGCATGAAGCTCGCAGAGGTGAGTATAGTGGGGCAACATGAGAAATAAATTAAATTGTATGTAAAGCATTGGATTTTAAATTGGGCAATGACATTTTTATAGTAATTAAAACTTAGGAACTATTTTAATAATAACCTAATATTTCTAGAAACAGCATAATTACATTATAAGAGCTTTGACATATATTGTTAATTTACCATGTTTAGTGGAAATCAATCTCTTCAGGGCAAAACACTACAGCCGGGGCCTCCCAGATGCTCCCCCATGGGGGTATCCCCCCCATGCCTAGATGGAAGCCTTGGGCAGTGGGAATCATAGCCCTGGAACTGACAAGCTTGTGTGCTGGGGGTCTTGCTGGTCAGGCTTTCCCAGAGGAGCCAGAAGCAGGTTCCTCAGGGGAGGGAGCACAGACTTTGGAGTGGGAAGACCCATGCTCAGCAGGTCCGCACACTCATTCATCTGTCTGCCCTTGGGCAGATGATCACGCCCCATGGAGCTCCAGATACCCTTTCTGTAAATTAAAGCTGTGTGTCACCACACACGTGCAGACACACACACACAGAAACACTGAGATCCTGCGTCCACCCAAGGCAAACCCTCAGTGAGTGTTGAGGATGGCTCCTCCTACCTGGCCTCCCAGCTCCTCCATCCCTCTCTCTTCTTTTACCATCCCTGACCCTTCCATTCCTGCTCCTCCTCAGAGGAGGAGGGACCTCTGCCCCACCAGGGACCTCTGCCCCATGCTGCTCAGGGTGGAGGCAGCTCTCTGGCCCCACCTCCTCCTGCAGAGAATTGGAGTTTCTGATGGTAGGGGCATCCCTGGGGCTTCTATGCTGGGCTCCCTGGGGAGGCTGGTAGAACCTGCTGGCCAACCTGGCAGCCCTTCCTACCACCCCAAATCCTAGTTGCCTTCTCACTCCCTGGGGTTATACAGAGATCACACCGAGGGACCTCCTAGAACTTGCTGTTGTAACAATGGCAACATCACAAAGCAATAAGCAGAAAGTTCCCAGCACAAGGAGCCAGAGAAAGGACCCTTCCCCCGACTGTGTGGCACTGGGGAGGTGGCAGGATAACGAGCAGTCCCTGGTGGTCAAAGCAGGACTAGGCTGAGTGGCTCGTAGATGTGTGTGTCATTTGTGAGACACTTGGTAGGTTTGCCATCAAAGTAAAGCGCTCCTTTGAGTGTCTCTGAGCTACAACAAATAGGTAAGGCATTGCCCCAGAGGCTGCTCAGGTCGAGGTGGCCCTCTTCCTGTGGGTGGCCTCTGGAGCCTCTCACCCTACTCTATGCTCCACATGCTGGAGCCAGGCCTCGAGTTAGCCAGCTGCCCACCCCAACCCCCACCCTACAGCCCACCCCGCACCTTCCTGGAAGCCACATTTCTCTGCCCCTCAGGGCTCAGCTCCCATAAAACCTCCCTTCCATAAGTTATTTTAAACCCCACTCCTAAAATGCCAACAACCTAGGCCAAGTGTATTTCACTTCATCGTTGATTTACATTGTTCTCCAGTTGTTTCCTTCAAATGTAATAATTTTCTGAATCCAGGACCCACAACTCATGTTTCTTTGCTGAGCACAGAGTTATTCATGTGCACAAAAATAGCACTGAAAGAAATCCTTTCTAGGCTTCACTATAACCTGTGGAGGGCGGGTAGTTACTGCAGCAGAAAATCATCACAGGCTGTTTCTGAGCAAAGTCTACCATACTCACTCCCTAGACCTACACATGCTACTCCTTGGCTTTAAATGCCACCTGGACGTCCCCCACACTCTTCCTGGGGACCTCTCTATCAGCCGTCTAGCAGACAATCCAACTTAAATGTCCCAAACAGAACTGACTTCCCCTCTGCACATCCACCACTCCTAAATTGGCCTTCCCTACAGTTTCTCCAAGTTAGCAAATCTAATCTCCTTCACGCATCGTAAAGCCTTGAAGTTGTCCTCACTCCCCTCTCCCTCTCTCTCATCCTCCTTACCCAACCCAGGTCTTTGTTTCTGGACCCAGGCCACCATCTCTCCCTGCCAGCAGTGTCCCTTTAGCCTCTTGCCTGGTTCCCTGCAATTGTCATTTACCCCTGACGTCCATTCTTCACACAACCACCAGAATCACTTTCCTTTTTCTTTTTCTAATTTTCAAATGTCAGGGGGGGTCACATGTTTTGTTTACACACGTCATTTTTCTACAGATTGAGTCAAAGTTGTAAGTGTGAGTTCATCCTCCTGGTGTGCACTGTACTCAATAGATGTGAATTTATCCATTTCTGCACCCCCAGCCCCAGCCCGATTGTCCTTGAGATTTACATCCTTATGTGCACTTCAGTCCAATTCGGCATTGAGTACAAGTGTTTGCCTCTCCATTCTTGTGAGGTGTCACTTAGAAGAATGGTTTTCCTGTTCCACCTAGGTTGTCACAAAAGGTACTAGATCACCATTTTTTGTGGCTAAGTAATACTCCATTGTATGCATATGCCATATTTTATTAATTTATTCATGTACTGGTGGGTACTTGGGTTGTTTCCACGTCTTTTCTACTGTGAATTGTGGTGCAATAAACATTTAAGTGCAGGTCTCCTTTTTATAAAATGACTTTTTTCCCTTTGGGTGTACTCAACAGTGGGATTGCTGGATCAAAAGGTGGGTCTACTTTAAATTCTTTGAGGTATCTCTATACAATGTTCTATAGAGGTTGCATTAGTTTGCAGTGCCACCAACAATGTGTCGGAGTGCCTTTCTCTCCACATCCATGCCAGTGCCTGTTGTTTTGGTACTTTTTAATATAAACCCCCCTCACTGTAGTTAGGTGATATCGCAATGTGATTTTGACTTGTATGTCCCTAATGATTAGAGATGTTGAGTATGTTTTCATTAGTTTTTCAGCCGTTAGTGTATTTTCATTTGAAAAATTTCTGTTCATGTTCTTTGCCCACTTTTAATGGGGTTATTAAGATTTTTTTCTTGCCGGTTTGCTTAAGTTCTTTATAGGTTCTGGTTATCAGTCCTTTGTCAGGTGTATAGTATGCAAATATTTTCTCCCATTCTGTGGGTTGTCTATTTGGTCTTTTGATTGTGTCCTTGGCAATGCAGAAGCTTTTTAACTTAATTGGGACCGATTTTCTTAAGTTTGTTGTTGCTGTGATTGCTTTGGGGGTCTTGCTCATTGAAGGGATCGTAACAAAAACAAAGACCATCTTATCCTTTCAATTGACATGGAAAGGCATCTGACAAAAGTCAACACCCTTTCATGATAAGATTGCTTGACAAAATTGATATAGAGGGGACATTCCTCAAAATTACAAAGGCAATATATGACACTCCTACAGCAAACTTCATACTGAACAGGGAAGAATTGAAAGCGTTCCCACTTAGAACCAGAACAAGACAAGGTTGCCACTGTCACCACTTTTATTTCCTGTAGCATTGGAAGTTCTTATCAGAGCAATGAGGCAAATAAGGAAATCGAAGGGGTCCAAATGGGGAAAGAAGAGATCAGACTATTGCTCTTGTGGCATCATTATCTAGTATGGAGTCAGATCCAGCTCACCTTCCATGACTTCCCATCGGCTTCCCAGCGAAAGCTGAAGTACTCTATGAGGCCTCAGGGCCCTGCACGTGTGGCCCCTGATCTTTTTCTGACTTGATTTATTGCTTCCTCCAGCTTGCTGGGCTCTGGCCAGGCTGACCTCCTCTTTCCTTAAAAGTAGCAAGCACATGTCCTCCTCCTGCTGCTCCTAACATAGAACCACCCTAGGTAGACCCATCCCCACCCCTGGCTTCTCATATTCCTACCCATCCTTGCTCATATGACAATAAATGAAATTTTAAAAGCTGCTGGTATCCCCCCAATACTTTTAAGACTTGAGAAGAATGTGACTGTGATTTGAGTCACATACAATTACTGCTTCTGTTTCTCAAATTGTAGATTAACTTGCTTTCTTATTTGTTCTATACAATGGCCAAGGAAAATTGAATGACATCAGAAACAACAGCCTCCTGCCTTCTGAATTAATGACCCTGGTTATAGATTAACTTCCCCTTTGTTGCCCTGCTTTGCTTAGACCAGATGATAAAAAACCCATTGATTGTTATGCCCTCTGAAAAAAAGGTCAAATGCAACCTTTCCAAAAAGAAACACTACCTATAACCAAACCGTTATAAATATGCACTAATCTTATATGAAAAATATTGTAATCCTGATTAAAAAAAAACTCTTGTATCTCTGCCTATATAAATGAAGCCATTGGTGTTTGGGGGTGGGCTGCTCTCAAACTCTGTGCTTGAATAAACTGTTTAAAGGACACGCTGACTCTTAATCATGTCAGGTTGACACTCAAATCCGCAGCAGTCGTCACTGCCTGGCTCTGCACATACTGTGTTTGTCTGTATCCTGTCTGAGCCTATGTCTATGTTAACATGTACATGTGTGCATGTCTGCATCTATGCACGTCTATGCACATGTATTTATTATTATACAGAGGGTGCCAAAAAATGTATGCACTTTAAGAAAGGAAAAATCTGTGTTAAATTTGTAATACTCAAATCACATTTGACTTCTGCAATTACAAGAGATGCTTAACCTGAGTTGTATTAATCTTTTGCTAACATATATTGAGTATTACAATTCTAACACAGGTAAAAACCTTCTTAAAACGTGCATATATTTTTTGGCACCCTCTATATCTGCATATACTGTATATATTACATATATCTGTTGTCTCTCTGTTCCCTTAAAAATGCAAACTCCATGTAGAAACTTCCTTTTTGTCTTCAATATTGTATCCTCAGTGCTTAGGTTCTAGGACACAGCAGCCTCTCAGTAAAAGTTGGAGAGATAGAGAAGGAGACAGGAAAGAGATAGAGAGAAAAAGGCAGAGAAGGAAAGAAAGAAAAGCATAACAGAAAGATGGGAGGAAAAGACAGGCTTCTGTTTTCAGCCTGCAGTCACTTTGACAGCCCCAATAATTAGCACGAAAACTGGTTGCTTTTATGATGTCAGAGAAAGATATTTCTTACAGATAGCCAAGATGAAAGGGTATTTCGAATGGATAGCAAGTTTCTAGAGTGGCAATTAGGAGAAAATGTTAGGAAATCATTTGGAGGGATGTTCGATTTGATGGGAGAGATTTCAGTGTGAACAGATGGATACGAACTGTCTGAGGCTAAAACGCACCGAAGACTGAGGAACAATTAGCAAATGTGTAAGTGGTAAATGGCTTGAAACCCATGATAGACATTCACAAACAGGCACCAGGGAGAGACAAAGGACGCCCTGTGAAAAGGGCGATGGCAGCACCTTGCACCCCTCCACAGAAAGCCTTCTCACGAAGCTGGTGATTGAGCTGCTCCCTAGAGACCCTGTAGTGGCATTATTGTGTGCAGCCCATTCATTAGGAAGCTCCTGGAGCAGAGGCAGGAGGCTCATTTGGGTGGCCAGTGGGTTAGCATCCATTGCAGGCCTCCCCCAGCCACACTTGCTCCTGAGAAAGGATGGCCTTGGTCTAGGGCGACTGTTCCCTGAGATAAATTACCCACATTTGCATATGGTGTTTTGGCTTCTGGCAGTTAGATATCCACAAGCATCACCTGGTGCCCAGAAAGACAGCGCTGTCTGCTGTGTCTTACAAACTTTACATTTCTTTGCTTCCAAGTTTAATTAAAACATTTTTCTCCAGTGAAATCCATTGATTTACTATAATATATGCCTAAAACTCGGGGTATAACTGATTTATAAAGCACACTACCCTGTTTATGAACCAAAGAAGCCGTAAGGTACTGACAGACTCTGCTGGCAGATCCTTGTGCTCATATCATGGGAGACTTGGAAACTTTCTTTTTTTTTTTTTAATTTTCTCCCCAACTCCTTTCAAAATTACCAGCATAGTGGTGTAATCGATCATGTAATGTATGTCATCATCAAAGGAACTAGGAGAAAAATACATCCTTCTTAAAATCATGGAGAAATTTAAAATGAAGTGATTTTAAATTTAAAAAGAAATGAACTCTCTCTGTCCTTCCAAGGCCAAGTTAATTGTACAAGCTGCCAGGAGTGTGACCATGCCCCCCGCAGGTCTGACGGTAGCAGGGAGACCTGCTGCTATGAAAGGACAGACTGACACTTCCCTTCCCAGGGAGCCTGAGCCTGACAGCTGTGGACGTGGAAGGGGAGGTCCACCAGCCCTACTGACTATGTCCAAACAGCGACCCCACACCAGGAGCCTTGCAGAGGCCTGGACGGTCAGTGGATAGGTGTTCCGTGCCACAGAGGGTATGGAAGCATTTCTTTTTTCATTTCTTTTAAAGAAACTGGAAACTCAAGAGAGATTTTACGACATATCTGAAACCAAATGCTTTCTGAATTCTGAAAACTTTGAACTGGGTGGGGGACTTTCCTGCCTGCTCATTTTGGCGAAGGTCACAGCTCCACACCTCAGGTAGGGTGAACTTCCCAAGGAAGCAGGATGTACAGGAAGTGAACACAACCATTTTCGTTCCTACCCCACGTAGTTAAATTCCCCTCTTCACCTTGACCCTGAAAGACTCTGTCACATCTTCAAGTATGACAGTGAGCAGAAAGACAGAGCATATTAGCAGCAACTGTGAGTGTCACGGGAGTGGAGGCCAGATGGCACGGGTGATGAGGAAAGGGAACAGCCCAGAAGGGAGAAGCTTTTTGGGCCCCACAACATGTGCCCTGCCCTGGACACATCGTGTGTGAGGTCTACTGTCACCGTGGCCAACCAAATGGCTTCCTTATCCCTAGAAACCCAGCTATATCTACCCCTCACCTACTGTCCTTCTCCCATGCCTCCCAGGCCTTCTACCCCCCCAACGGGACCAGAAGGCATCTCACACCACTGCCACTCTGCTCACCAACCATGCCATGCCTCATTGCACTGCCAACTTTTCCAAAGACAGGCACTCATCCCTTCACATGGGCTGGAAGGAGCAGGAAGGCAGTATTTCGTCCTTTATGGGTTTATGCTCCTGGGTCATCCAAGAAGCAAGGCTGCTGACTGGTTTACACTGAGCAATGTTCTCTTGCTTTTCTCTGCATGGCATGTAACTTTGATCTGAGCTGTGACCTTCCTCATCCCATCATCCCACAGGCAACCATCCCATAGGCAACCCACATCTAACTGAGTCGTAAGGTGTGTGCGCACTCACCAGCAATCTGATAGCACCTCCCTACTCCTGCCACACTGTGCAGGGCAAGGGGACCTCTGCTGTAAATGGAGCCCTGTGCCAGAGGCTGCGTGGAGAGCAGAGGGCCCATGGGCAGTTTCCCCCTTTGAGAGTAGCTGTCAGATCTGGGCTGAGTGTCTGCCCTGACCACCCTGGGATTGCGGGTCCCCTCCCCAGCCCAGCCCCCTCCATCCCAAGCCCTGCTCCTGATCCTGGAGCTTCTGTGCGGCTACATTTTGTCTGTGATCTGGTGTCCTCCAAGCTCCATGCTCTCCTTGAGCCCAGACCTCTTCCTGGGCCCCATCTGCTGCACTCACTGCTCTGCTCCTCAGTGCTCCCTGGCCCTGCACTCACCCTGACGTCTGCAAATCGCTGACTGAACCTGCCTCAGCTGCTCTCAGCTGCACTGCTCTGTGCCTGCACTGCCACATCTCTGGCCACCGACACTCTGGGGGCCACCCAGCTCCTGTCTTATGCCCTAGGTAACCCCCCCTCAGTTCGAACCTGCTCCAGCTAAGCCCCAGGGAGAACACAGGACTCAAGACACTTAGAATTTCTGTGTCACATCGTAAACAAACAAAGCAAGCCGATAAAAATAAGCAAAGGAGTCAGCAACCCTATCCTCCTGGATGATGAAATGACTAGCATAAACCGAGAGGACCTTGCATGACCTTTCCTCATACCCACATTGCCAAATTGGCTTCTCTGCTAGAATCGCAGTCTTTTTAATGTTTTGTGTTATTAGTTAGAACTGTTGACATAAGTAGCATTTTATTATGACATTCTATTTTTAAGACTGATCCCTCGGGCTTTGTTTATCACAAAGTTACAAAATCTCTCTCTCCTTTTCCAAAGTCCTCCCTGCACAGACCCTTGTTCCTCTCGTTTTCTCTCCACTGGGGCTCAGGTGCACACAGGCAATGGTGCGTGAGGCATACACATCGCCCATCACGCCAAAAGCGAACTTCTCCTTCTCAGAGCATGAGGCAGCTGAGGGCATCCTTGCAAGGGCCTCTTGAATACACTGAACGTGATTTAGGAGAGAAATGGTGCCTACCAATCACACATCACCAACAAAACACTCACAGGACAACACCCACTGAGCACAGGCTGGTGGGGATAAAAATACCTCAGAAGAGGTGCAGCTCACAGCAAACTCTGTGAAGATAAGAAAGTATGGCCATTTGGACATGGAGGAAGGAACAGGGAAGGGCCAGTGGGAAGCCCGAAAATGCTGCTCTGCACCGGGATGTGCAGGCGGCCAGGGGCACCCCCTGTGGGGTGAGTCACCCCATAACAGCATGCAGATGGGCCAGAGCACCAGGCGTTGGAGGACTCACAGCTCCGCCTGTACTAAGGTGGCAAGGAGGCACCCAGACCCTGCAGCTGGAAAAGGCAGGTCCTCGCCAAGGGCCCAGGCCCAGGGACAGCTGGGGAGATAACACCTGCCGGACATCACAGCCGGAGTCTCATCACCTTCGGTTCTGAAATCTGTAGAAGCAGAGACTACATCAGAAAGGCCCACAACAGATATGTGTCATGAGCCAGACTCAGAATTCTCCAATGAAAATGCTTTTCAAGTCATGAGTGGTTTGAACTATGTTACAAGAGTGAAAATGAGTTCACTTTGTATCGCAAGTCGGACTCTTGAGTATTCCTCATAGTTCCAAGGTCACCCACTGTTCATGGATTCGTCTACTCTGTGGGCCAACCTGTGACCTCAGAGGATGATCCCCTTAAAATAATATTTGCCTTTGCCTGTTCCATGACCCCAGGTTTGTAAATGTTTGACATTGAAACCATGTTTCATTTTATGGCCTGATTCCTACAGAAATCTCCCAGAGCACTGCGCAGAGCATCCCTTACTGAGAAGGGTTACAAGAATCTACCTGAACATAAAATAAGGGGGAAATAGAAGAGTCGGGAACCACCACTTCTGCACCCCAGCTGAAAATTGAGAAAGCACACATGGAAACTAAAAATGTGAAGCTTCTCTCCCCGCGACTCGTGTCTCTCCCCAGGAAGCCTGCTCTCCCCGTCTCTCCCTGGGACCCATGCCCTCCCCGTGCTCTCCCCGTCTCTCCCTGGGACCCATGCCCTCCCCGTGCTCTCCCCGTCTCTCCCTGGGACCCATGCTCTCCCCGTGCTCTCCCCGTCTCTCCCTGGGACCCATGCTGTCCCCCTGTCTCTCCTCAGGACCCAGGCTCTCCCCCATCTCTCCTCAAGACTCACGCTCTCCCCCATCTCTCCTCAAGACCCATGCTCTCCCCATGTCTCTCCATGACTCATGTGTCTCCCTGAGACTCATGTCTTTCCCTAGAACCCATGTCTCTCCCCGTGACTTGTGTCTCTCCCTGTGACCCATGTCTCTCCCGATAACTCGTCTCTCCCCATGACTCATGTCTCTCCAGGCTCAGGCTCTGAGCACCAGCCAGGTGACAGTGCAGCTATCTGATCACAGGAGGTGAGCAGCCCCTGGCTAGGGCCTGGGTTCCACTCCACCTGCTGTGAACACCCTGCCCTTCCCTCCTGTATCATCTGATTTAAAGTAAGGACAGGCTTCTCCTTCAAGAATCTGGTCGCTGATGGGAACCACCAGTATCAAGAACCCTTAGCAGGATCTTACTCACCCTCATCCTTCACACCCAGAGAGGACACGCCGCTTGCTCACCCTTTCTCAGAAGACTCAAGTCCTCACTCCCCACACCCTGTTCCCTTCTCCCCAACAAAGAAGGTTGACCTGTCCAGGTGGCTGGCTGGGAATAAAGTCATCACGATGCCTGCCTCTGATGTTGGGACACAGAGTGTCCCAGAGCTGAGTGCCTAGCAGGGGTGACAGAAGCTGTGTTGTAATTAGCCTTGGGGAGATTCTGAGCACACCCAGTTTGAGAATTTCTCTACACCAGGAATCCACAAGCTGTGGACCTGGCTAACACCTGTTTTACTTAAATGAAGCTATAGTGTAACTCAAGAACAAGAACAGTGTTCATGTTGCCTGTGGCTCCTGTCAGGCTGACAGCAAAGATGAGTCCTTGCAACAGAGAGCACATGGCCTGCAAAGCCTCAGCTATGTCCTATCTGACCCTTTACAGGTGAAGTACGCTGACTCCCACTCCAGAGCACAGGGGAATTTTCTGCAGCGTGGGCCCCCTGATCTCTACAGCAAGTCCATCCCTGACCAGTTTGCTTCTCCTGCCAGGCCCAGGTCTGAGAGCTCACCTCCACTCTGTGCCCAGCACTGTGTCTGCCCAGACTCTGTGCAGTAAATACCTACAGGTGCAGAATGTGCAGATACAAGGAGATACATTGAGACGGTTCACTCCTGTTGTCATCCACTTGGAAACTCCCGAATAGACACTGTTACTAATGATTTCATCCCAGGCAGCATTTCGATAGAAATTTAAAAGAAATAGGATATTCCAACACTTCCTTAAACACTGAGTCTCGTCACTCTGAGCACTGGTACAAGTGTACATACTTTGGGTACAATTCAGAAAGACAACAGAAGGGCACGGTTGTGGCTTCTAGAACCTTCCTCTGCACTTTGGTGCACAATTATTCTCTCCGTAAATCCAGTCCTGGAGAAGAATACTGTGTTGATTTCTGTTTCTACTCAGTGAAGATTACAGCTTATACAAATAGAACTGACTTTGGGGTGACTTATCTTAACCTTATCTGCAATCCACAGCTGAACTTAAACACCTGCATGTGGTAATCAGATACAAGCTAAAATGGGAGAAAATCCTTAATGACAAGAACTGCAACAGATCACCCCGGGCCCATTTCAAAGCCTCATGAAGCAGTGAGAGAAAAAGATTATCCTGCCACAGATGATCTCAGCAAGAATTACCTGCCTTCCACTCTCTGTGACTAAAGCAAAAGCCTCAGGAAGAGCAGTGGGTACTCCAAGACACCCTATGTTCTCCTTACTTGTTTTACATTTTGATCATCAACAGATGGCATTAGTCACAAGTAACTCTGCTGGGCCCCAGGAGCCACATGCTAGATGGTCACATACAGCACAAATGTCCCCTGATCATCCCCCAGAGGTTTGACTCATCACCATTTTCCTCAAATCTAAGTGATGACATGATGTGGCAGTTGAGCCCCACAAAGATAGTGATGGATGGACCAGTATCCTGACATTCACTTCCTTATGTAGCCCTCCCACTGTGAATCTGAGCTGGCCCAGGGATTCATTTTATCCAAAATAATGTTTTGGAGGTGACAGTGTCCCTGTTCTGTGCCTAGAAGCTTCCGTTTTTATGTTCTTGGGAGTTCTGAGACATCATTTAGGAAGTGCAGCTGGCCGCTGGAGAGGCTACGGGGAGAGAGCCTGCAGCTCCATGGTCAGACCCTGGGGATAGACACAGGGCTGGAGGGCCCGCCTTCTGAGCACTTCAAGTCTGCCTCTGAGCACCGTGGCCCCAGCACTGTTAAACTGCAAATACCTGCAGGGCCCAAAATGAGGCCAGCAGAAGAACCACCAACTGAGCCCACTCTACAGAAAACCACAAGAAATAACAAAATCACTGTTTTAATGTTTTGCAGGTGTTTTTTACACAGCACTCATTGGTCAAAACAGCAGCAGGGGATCAAACAATGCAAACACTCTTCTGCATGGGAGATGTAAAAAGATACTTAATGAGCAATGATTAAAGGTGAAATAAAACGTCTACAAAAACAGGTGCGATGCCGGTGGGAGGGAATCTCTGGTTCTCTCAAGCCTAGACTTTGTCAGGGCAGCCCAAAGTTTGGACCTCAGCTTCTGACAGGCCTTCTTCCCAGCATCAAGCACCTATAGGATGCCAAATACACTTGGAACACAGTACCACAAAACAGAACTAATAATATAATTGAATGCTGTCAGGAGCATTCAAACTGCTTCTCTCAAACTTCTTGAATGTATTCCCTATCAATAAAAACACAGTTACCACATATCAGCAGTGTGTGTTGTGTTCATGTCTACACTAGTGTGTTAATGTGTTATATTTGCTATAAAGTAAATACAAAATACCATGTAAATAGAGGCATGCCAACAGTTTTCACAGCGCCTCCCACGGCCTGCAACGTTGTTCTCCATCCTCACTCTGGAGACCTGCTCCGGACCCCAGGATCAGGCCTGCTCCACACTGGAGTACAGGCCCAGCAAGGCCACTACAGCCTTTCTTTCTCCAGCTCAGTACTTGATCAATACTGATGAATTTTGACTTCCTAATTTCTTTTCCTAAATCCCTCTTCTCTTGTCACGGAATATTCAGTCCATTACATGGGGTACACAGTCTTTGCCACAGTTAAGCTGCTCACTGCTGAGTTCATGCTATGCCACATGTGTGTAGTCTATGATGACTCTGCAGAACTTCCCTGAGGAATAGGGGGATGGAGGTCAGAGGGGCGAGAGGGGGACACTGCTGTCCAGGATGCATGCAGGGCCTTGGAAGGGGCTCTGAGAATCAGGATGAAGTAGAATTCAAACTGGGTTTCTCCCTACTGTTACTCTCCTGCTCCCCTCCGTCACCGCTCAGCTCCCATCTCACTGTTCTGTTCTGATGGTGCCAAGTGGGTGTAGAACCCGTGAAGCAAGGCAAAGCTTCCTTTCCAAGACGCAGAGCTGATGACTGGGTACTGAGACTTGTTGAAATACAATCCTTCCCACTCCTTCTACGTCTCTAGAGGGGACAACCTCATCCTCTCCTTCTCAAGAAACTAAAGTTCTGCATCTTAATGCAAAGACTTTTTATTACATTTAAAGACAAGGAAAAACCTAAACAAACAAAACATCATCACCCAACAACATAAAATGACATTTTATTTAGAAAATATTAATAAGTCTACAAGCCAAGCCTATAAGATGCAATGACAACATAAAGTCAATTGAATTTGGTATTCTAGCAGTTGTTTTCTACAACTTGGATGTAGAAATTAATAAAATAATATAATACCACATATAAGACTATCAAAATATGAAAGGCATAAGAATAGATTTTTTTTTTTTTTGGTAGAGACAGAGTCTGACTTTATCACCCTCAGTAGAGTGCTATGATGTCACAGCTCTCCGCAACCTCCAACTCCTGGGCTTAGGCAATTCTCCTGCCTCAGCCTCCTGAGTAGCTGGGACTACAGGCGCCCGCCACAAC
>CAUYTI010031288.1:0-48450 GCA_963575145.1 Galago senegalensis | reverse complement strand
GATGAAATACCTAGGAATATATCTAACAAAAGACATGGAAGATATCTATAGAGAGAATTATGAAACTCTGAGAAAGGAAATAGCAGAAGATGTCAACAAATGGAAGAACATACCATGCTCATGGCTGGGAAGAATCAACATTGTTAAAATGTCCACACTACCCAAAGCAATAATGCAATCCTCATCAAAGCAAGAATGTCATACTTTAAGGATCTTGAAAAAAATAGTACTTCAATTCTTATGGAACCAGAAAAAACCCCAAATAGCAAATACAGTTCTTAGATTGGAGGCATCACGTTGTCAAACTACAGGCTATATTACAAGGCTATAGTGATCACAATGGCATGGTACTGGCACAAAAACGGAGACACAGGTCTATGGAATAGGATAGACAATCTAGAGATTAAACCAGCCACATATCGTCATTTAATCTTTGTTAAGTCTAACAAAAACATGCAATAGGGAAAAGAATCTTTATTTAGCAAATGGTGCTGGGAAAACTGGTTATCAACATGTAGAAGACTGAATGTGGACCTGCACCTCTCACCATTGACAAAAATTGATTCTCATTGGATAAAATATTTAAATTTAAGACATGAAACAATAAAAATTCTAGAAGAGAATTTGGGGAAAACTATTTAAGATACTGGCCTGGGGAAAAAACTTTATGAGGAAGACCTCCCCACTCCTAGCAATTGCAGCAACACCAAAAATAAATAACTGGGACTTGATCAAGCAAAAAGCTTTTACACAGCTAAAAATGCCACAAACAAAACAAACAGACAGCTTTCAGAATGGGAGAAAATTTTTGCATGTTATGTATGAGTCTGACAAAAGCCTAATAACTAGAATCTACAGAGAACTCAGAGTAAACAATAAGAAAAGTACAAATAACCCTCTCTATAAGTGGGCAAGAGATTTGAACAGAAACTTCTCCAACAATGAATGGCCAAGAAACATATTTAAAAAATGCTCATTGTCTTTAATCATCACAGAAATGCAAATCAAACTCTAAGAGATCATCTAACCAGCAAGATTAGCCAACACCACAAAGTCCCAAAACACCAGATGCTGGTGTGGATGTAGAGAGAAGGGAACACTTCTACACTGCTGGTGGGATTGCAAACTAGTACAGCCAGCCCTTTTGGAGAGAAGTAAGGAGAATCCTCAAAGATCTAAAACTAGACCTTCTATTTGCTCCTGCAATCCCATTAGTAGGTATTTACCCAGAAGAATAAAAATCATTTTACCACAAAGACATTTTGCACTAGAATGTTTATTGTGGCTCAATTCATAATTGCTAAGTTGTGGAAGTAACCTAAGTGCCCTTCAACTCATGAATAGCTTAACTGTGGTATATGTATACTATGGAATATTATTCAGCCATTAAAAAAGATAGAGACTTTACATCTTTTACATTTACCTGGATGGAGTTGAAATACATTCTTCTTAAAAAAGTATCACAAGAATGGAAAAATAAATATCCAAAATACTCCATACTAATATGAAATCAATATATAAACAGTTACATGTTCCTAAGAACAATAAAACACTATTATAGTCCAGTTCAGGGGTAGAGGGAAGTAGGAAGGGGGAGGAGGGAGGACATAAGGCAGAAGGAGGGAGGGCACTGTACACACACTGTGAAGGTATGTAACACCATCCCTGGGTGAGGGGCTCTTCTACAAATGGAACTTTACCCTGGAAGTGAGAACAATGTAACCTAAATATTGTACCCTCATATTAATCTGAATAAAGTTTAAAAAAAAAAAGAAAACAAATTATCATAGGATTGAATATCATGTTGAGTGTTCTGAAGGGACTGAGAATAATGTCAAGACAACCACATATGGGAAGACATAGAATCTAGAACTGGTTAATCTAAACAAGGCTAGACAGGCAAGAAGACAGTCACACACATCACAGTCAAGAGGGTCAATTTCATTATTGCAACGAGAAATCACTGAAGAGTTGTAAGCCAGGAAAGGAAATAAAAAGATTTTTTTCTTCCCTAAGATGACTAGAACTAATTAGACCAGGGCAAGGTTTAAAGTGCTTCCGGCAGCATCCTATACTTTGGCCAAGTATCTTAAGCAGAACAAAGCTATTTTTTACTGAAATCTAAATCCACCTATACTATATATATATATATATACACACACACACACACACACACACACACATATACACATCCTTCAACCAGGGGGGCATGTTATACACCCTTACAATATGCACATTAGGTGTGTATGTATATATATATAAAAACATTTAAAATCACAATATGACAGCATCATTTTATCATAACAAACTTCAGTCACTATTTTAAATTATTATTTTCTTCATCACTAAAGCCAGGATACTCCATCAAGTGCTAAAACCTTAAGAATATTTGGGACAAAAAATATTACAGGAGGGGCAGTGCCTGTGGCTCAAAGGAGTAGGGCACCACCATATGCCAGAGGTGCTGGGTTCAAACCCAGCCCTGGCAAAAAAAAAAAAAAAAAAAAAAATTACGAGAGGCAAAAAAGGGAGTAGGTTCTGTATATCTTGGATTTTTTTAAAGTAGTTTGCTAAATATCAGTATTTTATAAATCAGTGGTTCTCAACCTTCCTAATGCCACAGCTCTTTAATATAGTCATGACCCACAGGTTGAGAACTGCTGTTATAAGACAGAAAGAAAGCTTTGAAACATATATTAAAGGTAAAGATAGCTGAATAATTATCTGAATAGCATAAAGGCTATAAGTCAGAAGGTAAATATTATGGTATTAATAATATGTAACAGAATGCTATTCTCAAAAGAGACCTAATAGAAGAACATTCCTCTTATCATCAGCAACATTCCATTCTCCCATAAGCTTATGAAAGCAACTAGTCATTCCAACAATATTATTTAATAATAGGTTAAGTCTTCACAAATTTTGATATTGTTATTTTAATTTAAAAATAAAATGATTACCTTTCCATGTAACTGATACATGTTAAAAACAGATAATCATAAATAGTCTAACAAACACTTTAGCTTTTTTTGCTTTAAATTAAATTATAGGTAACTTGCCAGTTATTAAACCTCTGATCAAAGATCTTGAAATTGAAGATGGTAGTTTATGTATATGACCAAACCTAATAGGACATAGAACAAAAGTCATACATATTTTCTATGCTGTTCTCTGTTTGAAAAAAAAAAAAAACATTCAGTTAAAAGTCTAATTCACATGGATAACATTTCCTAAGACTTTAGGTGTATATAACCAGATAGTTCTTTTTTTCTCCCCTTATCTACTTTCCTAAACCATCCATAACAACAAAACAAAACAAAATAATAATATGTAATTCTTATGCAGTTCTTTTCTCTCTATTCCCATTATTTGGAGCATTTTTACACATCTTTTCCAGAATTCTCAGAGTACTATTTCTTTATATTAAAATTTAGATTTGAGAAATTAAAGATATTTTGTTTACTAATAGAATCTCTGACAGGATTTTTCAAAATTATACATGACAGCTATACCCAAACAACTGATGTTAAGTGTAGTATTTAACTACTTAGAAAATGAGTCATTCGATAGCCACACATTCCCTAAAGGCTGTGGCAGAAATGTATCACAGCCTCCCAAATATTTGAAGAAGCCTCATGGAAGACATATACTAAAATAAACATATTAGAAAGGTGATGATTCTTTAAGTAAATATGACAACCCCACTAAAATGCAACATGTTTTTCTGCAAAAACAAAATCTAAAAAGAAGAAATAGAAGCTTTATATAAAATATTTACATATACAATGCACAAAACCCACTATGGTTAGTAACCTTTATGGCTTTGAACAACTAGATATTTACATATCTTTCTTTCTGCATGTGCTTGTGCGTATGTGTGTTTTGTATATATTTTTAACAGTTGACAGCTGTTTTAGAGCATACAGAGATGCCAAGCTGAATGAGGATCTTGATTACTTCAAGATTAGCTATCTAAAGTTTCTATTCATTTTAAGTGTTGTTAGTTGGAAGAGTCATTAGTCACTTCCTTGTCTCATAGAACATCAGCATACATTTACATTGTTAATGAACATTTGGGGTAAATGAATTAATGGCACTTTTAAACATCAATTCAGTCCTAATAACTTAGTATGTCATAGAAATGTTAGGCTAGGATATAAACGAAAAGCCTTTTCAGTAAAGGTAACTACTCATTCCTGCAAACAATAGGGGATAAAATTAATTAAAAATTTCTTTAACCAGGTTAAAAAAAAATTAAATATTTAATGAAATAGACCAGAGTAAACAACAACTAGCTATGGTGTCAAGTGAGCATATAAACCAGAAATAGTCTAAAAATTTTTGGTTTAACTACTTTACATACTTATAACACAAATATATATTCACACTTCTAGAAATACTTGCAAAATAATTTGACTTATTTAACTGAGTGCTTCTTATAGGTATTATATTTAAGAAAAAATAACACCAAGAAAGCTATTATGCTTACCACTGAAATACTAAAATACTGGAATTGAAATGGACACTATTAATTTTCCACATTATCAAAATCTTAAACAGCAGTCTTGCTGAGTCCTTATACAATAACAAACAAACAAACAAAATCAGAAAAAATAAGTTGTAGGACAAATTCCCCTTTCTTCATTAAAAACAACAGCATTTATATGATGGAGAATATAATAAAGATGCACAAAAAGCAACACATACTCTACAAGGTAAGTATGTTCTAAAGGAACTGTCACGTTAAGGAGCAATCAATTATTTTCTTAATTCTCAGAACATGAGTTAAGGCAGACCTTGACATCAATATAGACAGAAAAAATAATTTTATCTGCAGTAAAAAAAAAACATGAACTACTTTGACTAATTTATGATATTTTAAAATAGATCTCACAATCCTAATATCCGGATTTCGTAAGTACGAACTATAAGGAGTGAACTTTATCAAATACTTAGAGAATTCCTTAAGAATAAGGCTTCAAGAATTTTCAAAATTCATTGCCTCCTTCTAAAAACTTATGTTATTACTATTATTACATAAACACTGAGAAAATAATGCAGATTCTGATGCATATATATTTGATAAATTTTAATAGCACAGGACCTGAATATAGTCTACAGTTTTAACAGTCTACCATTAAATTTCAACATATAGATCTTTAAGAATAAGACACAAATTTCAATTTCTTTTAAAGAAAAAGATGATCATGAATCAGGTAAGTTTTTTTGTCCTGGAATAAATGACACTAGCTGAAGGGGACAAAATCCCTGCAAAATCACCACCAAAGCTTAGGACTTTTTAAAAGATATTTGACAAAGTCCCCTTTGCATTTTAATATTCTTCTTTTTTTCAATTTTTGAATTCTAACATCGTTATGCTGATGTCATTGTTCAGTTTATTATTTTTTTTAGTTTTTTATTTTTTAGTTTTTTATTTTTAAAGAATGGCAGTGCCTTCAACATTTGGCTAACGCTTCTGTCAATAATTGAAAGCTGACTTTTTGTAGTATTCATTAAGTCAAGAGTGCTCTCTACGTCCCTGAGCCATGTTCTTAAAGTTGCCCTTCTGGGTTTCAAGAGAATTACACATAGAAGGTAGACAGAGTTAACTGGGCTTCCTCTAGGTTCCCCGGACCTGCAAAGAGCATATACAAATAAAACTCACCTGCAGACTTGTTAGAGTAACTGGACAAAGGGTCAATGCCTACTTCTTGTTCTTCAGGCTGCAGAGGATGTCTAGTTTCAGATAAGGAATGATACATGGTGGGAATGGACAATGTCACCAAAAGTAACTACCTGGAATGTAAAAAAATATATAGAGATTATGTGGTAAGTCTGTCCATAACATAACAGTTCATTTCCCCTGGATTCTTGTTACAATGGATAGTTCCTCTTTTTAGTTTTAAACCAATGAGGAAGTCAAATTTTATATTGCCTCTGCTTGTTAATGAAGGAGACTACTGAAGACTGCACATATTTGTCTAAAATATTTTATTATATTTTGTGGAATTTATTGTTATAATTGTCACTATGATTTATAAGCATGCTATATTTTTCTTAAAGTGTGCCCATCTTTAAACTGTATAGCACTTTTGTGATGTAAGTAACTATTTCATTTTTATGCACTTACATATTTCTACTAATATAGCAATATTAGCATTTCTGCCTCTGGAGGCAGGAGAATCACTTGGTCACATGCCCAACTTTCTATTTTTCGGAAAGATAGGGTCTTGTTCTTGCTCAGGCTGGTCTGAAACTCCTGAGCTCAAGTGATCCTCCTGCCTTGATCTTATAGAGTGCTGGGATTACAGATGCGAGCCACCATGCCCCATAATAATTTAATTTCAAATTCCTTGTTTAATTTGGAACAATTTAAAAGAAATAGGCATTGAGGAGGAAACCTTCAAAATGGTTATTAATATAATCTTGTTGTTATAAGCCTAACACCAAAGGAGAGAATCTGAGGTGCTAGGATCACTTGCACCTCAAGACCAAAGCTAGGTGATACAAGACCTTATTTCTTAATAAAGTAAAAATAAAAAATAAATATTTGAAAAGGTCTACTCTACCTGCTAGATTTCCTTAATTTTTTTTAATGTTCTAAGCTATATATTCTTGATCTCATTAGCTTAATTTCTTATTTTTTCAGTATACTTTCACTGTTATGGGCTTCACATATCTAAAATATACAAATAATACAAATATAGAGATTATGTGGCAAGTTTGTTCATAACATAACATATTAAAAATGTATTTTATTTAAACTATATGAAAAATAAATGCCAGGCAATCTGATATCAAAGTTTGCTTTAAAAAGGTAGATCTAAAAAATCAGTAATTCTATAGCTAAAATAAAATAGCCCATAATGAAGATTATATATTCATTTAAAGTGCTATAAAATATATCAGGTCTTTTAGACTTCTTAGAGAAAGTTAACTTCAAGAGTGATTCAGTTAATTTATAATAGTTTTAATCACAATTCTTTAGAACTTATGTCTATGGTAATACCAAAAACTAAAATACAAAGTTAACCAAATAACTCATTCAGCAACTATTGGATATAATTAGGGATCTACTATACTTTAATTTATTACGCCTTTACCCTGAAACTGAGTCACTGACATGCTTTTACAATTAAATAATGCTAACCTGCCGACTGGTAATAATTAGTCATTTTCAAACAATCTGTTAAAGAAAAAGTATGGGCAACGTTCTTAGTTTTCTTTTAATTATGAATTTAATAATCTAATTTGAACATAACTTATCAGGAAGATGCTGCTTTAGGTTTTGAAGTTTGTTTTAAATATAAAGAGCTATTTCAGCTTTCTAGAATCTAAAAAAATATATTTAAAAGTGTGTTGGTTTAATACTAGTGTGATAATCACAATATAATGTGGCTTTTCAATATAAAATAATGTTCTGAAGAATTTTCCAATTTGTGTTTCATAAGTACACCAAGCAAAAATACTTGATTAATACACAAAGCAGAATATATAAAGTCTTTGTGTCTACATTTATTTTAATCGTTATTATTAACATTTTTTTTTTTTACCTATAAATAGTAGCCTGTAGGAAAACATTTGGTAAACATTCAAATAAAAATTTAGGAAGATTTTTGTTTCCTGGCCTGAAAACTTTTTAACAACCACTGTAAAAGTCAAAATAGTACTAACATTTTAAATGTGACAATGGGCCATTACATTTTTATTTTTTTTATAAACTCCAACTTCTATTCTTAATATGCTTTAATCTTCTCTATATAAAAGCTAAATATATAGAAAAATATATATATTAAGATCAAAAACATGTGTGTAAGTAAATGACTACTTAAATCCATAATTTGGAGATGTTAGTTCTCTTAAATCATGCCTAAGTGTCCCTAAAGTTCCCCTGACTGATAAAAATATACCTGAAGATTTTTTAAAAATAAGTAAACAAATCTCATTTCTTCTAAATTAGAAAGCACTGCAATATTCCTTCCACAGTACTACCTTCCTTTGCCATATGTATTATAAATAATAATTATTCCTGCTTTACATGAACTCAAAATCAGAAAACTAAAAAATAATTTAACAACATGGTTTTACTGATCTGATGGCAGGAGTTGATAAATTAGGCTGAAATTCCCATTAAAAATCTAAGATTAATCTAAAGGACAGGTGTACTGGCTTCACAAGCCTGGCTCTTGCAGTATTAAATCTTAGTTAAGATAAAAGTGATCCATCTGAAAGAAAGGAAGTCTTGTGCAAACAGTTAATAAAAAGGTAAGATTTAACGAAAAGGTAACTTATTCTAAAGCGTACAACAGTTTTAAAGTACATTAAAAATTTCAAAACAATATTTTCCATGTAAACTATAGCAATAGAAGCAGTCTCTAAGTGAAAATTTCAAGTTATTAGCATTGTACAGATAAAGTTGAGTAACATCTTCTCTTTTAAATGGCATCACATAAATAGAACCTCTAGAAAAAGAGTTTATTTCCTCTGAATCTAAAGTTCCATATATTTTGGCTTATATTCATTCCTTCACTGTATCTTTAATACTTATGCATAGAATTAACATTCTGACTTGTGTCTTTCTAAAGACATGCATATTCAGAAAAGCTCATATAGGCATACTTCATTCATTTCAATTCCTGACTGACAGTAAACTTAAAAGTTGGACATTGAAATGACAGAGCAGTATTACTTCACATAAAGAATTCTCCTATAAGAAAAGCATATAAGATGGTGTACTTTCAGAATTTGATTATGTAAGGGAGAGAGGATACAGCATGAATAAGGATGTATTATAGACTGCATGTATTTATCATCATGGGTATTTAATCTGAAATATGACATTTTGGCTATAAAAGTGAGCTTCTTTGATAAAAGCTGTATGTTCATAATTAAAAGATAGGGTCACTGAATATTATCTATAGAATTGATAGAAAAAATATATTTTTATTTTTTAGTGTTAGTAGCTAAAGGTAAATTTGACAGTTAGAAATGATGTTCTAAATTCTTAATTAGAAGGGAGGAAAAGAAGGAAAGAAGAAAGGAAAGAAAGTAAAAAAGTAAGAATGAAAACAAAGAATGGGAAAGAACAAAGTTCCATCTTTACATTCTATCAATCTCTAATGCAAGAGGGTTACAATGGACTTTAAATAAGTTAATTAAGTATTAAAATCAATCATCTGAAAGTCTTAATATTTAATATTGTTAGATTGTATATCAAAGTAGTTTTATTATTTATTTACTCCAAACCTTTCCAGAATACTTCATTTGACAATGGGGGGTCTGTATCTCACAAGATAAATGGATTTACAATGCCAGATAAATTATATATAAAAAGCATTTGTCTTAATACATGTCATTCAATATTAAATATCACCTCTTAGTAAAATCCTAAGACCCTAATTCATTTTTACCAAGCACATAATTTTATGTTAGGTGTTGTCTAATAAAATAGGTATGTGTAAGAACCAGATATTCAAATTTTGTCTAGGGCTACAAGAGGGTCAACATACAAGAACAATGACTACAGTAGAACTAAAGTAGATTTAATCCTTATCATTTTCATGCTATCAGAACAAGATGTTTAGGGTAAACAATCCACGGTAAATTAAAATACTGATTCTTAAGCAATATGCATAATGAGGATTATGCAAAATATATGAGAAGTTCACAGGTATGCTTAACTATTTTATATTATAAAATAATAACACATTTATATGGCATTTCAATATAAAGCAGCAGTTGTGACTATATAAGCCAAGAGAAAAACTAGCATTTTAAAGAGTCAAACTGCCTAATAAAAAGACCTCCACACCATATCCTTCTGTTTTCAGAATTCTCTTGAGCTCCAGATACAGATATTGGGGAAGTAGCTCAACCTACCAAACCTTTTTATTATTATTATAGAGCCATATAAACCTATTCTTTTTCTTTCATACATTTTTTATTTCAATAGAATTTAAGAGGGACAAGTGGGTTTTGTGACACGGACGAATTATATAGTGGTGACATCTGGGCTTTTAGTGTACCTGCCACCTGAAGAGTATACATTGCATTCCATAGGTAATTTTTATTTATTTTCTTAAGACATATACACATAGATCATGAATACACTTATGTATATGTGGGATACAATGTGTTGATTTTTTTATTCAATTTGACATACTTACAACAAACTAGTTAATATATTGTCAGTTGTGACTGTCCCTATTTTACCTTTAGCCTTTCAACTATTCAATCAGGTTTTCATAAAATCAAGGTTAATATAACATACAATTAGGAATTCAGAAAAAAATGAACAAAATTTGAAAAGAGAAAATAATTTGGCCAATTATAGTAAACTGGTGATACTGAGAATAAGAAAAAGAAATGGCTACTCTTTCCATAAGCATCAATTCAAATCAAACATTTTAACAAAAAATGAATAAACAAAATAGCATCTTGTTCATGTAAGCCTGGGGATGCTGGGGATGTTTTCAAGATCAGAGGACCAATTATGGAAAGATCTTTCTAAAAAGCCCATAAAGATCTGACATTTATCCCTTGGTTTTTAGTAAGTAGAGACTTAGGAAATGTAAAGAAACTTTAGTACTTAAAGATAGTTCTTTCAATTAAACAATAATAATATCACCAAACACACAGCATTTATTAGGAAGAGCTACTTAACGTAATTTACATATGATTAACTAATTTAAACCTTACAACAATTCTTTGAAGCAGACACTATTAACCCTTTTACAAATGAAGAAACTAGAAACATTATCTGACTTATTCAAAATCACACAGCTAATTACTGGCAAAACTACCTCAGATGAATTAATAATAACTTAACAAATGGCCCAACAAAAATTAAACCAGGAATTATAGCATAGAATCCTTTATTGGTAACTACTGTGTAAGATCACAACATTCTAGTTTACTTTTTTCTAATTCAATCTCTTTCATAATCTCGAATATTGAGTAAATAAGGTCCTAATAGTTAAGTTATATGTATCTTGTACAGAAAATGCTAGTGAAGAAAGAAAATAAGCTATGGATAAGCTAAGGTTCAGCAAAATTATAATTTAAGAGTACGCCACATTGGACCTTTGCAATCACTATCGAACAGCCAAACTGTTTATGATTTTCAATTTCCAAATGCTACAAATTCACATTACACTAGTTACTTCAGTACCAAGTACCATCACTGAGGGAAGGTCAGCGGCTAAGAATTAGCACCTAGTCCCTGCTAGTCAAAACAACTTACATGAAAACATTCATACTTTCTTCCCTTCCATTTTATTCAAACCTCTTTTCCTCCTGAGGAGAACTTTCCTCCTTGCTTTTCTAAATCCTTCCTTTACGGACCAATGTCAGATGTAATTTCCCCCCTGTAATGTAACACTGGAGTTGTAGAAACATACTTTTTATTATAATCGTTATTTTTATGGTTACCCTCTATTAGCAAGTGCTACTTTGGTTTCCATAATCTGTGGTCAAAAGTTTCCTATTTAAATAAATTTATTTAAAAATGTGAATGAGGAAAAATGTTAAGTATATTACAGTAAGGTGGTAGAAATCATCAAAAATCCTTAAGATAGTATTTAATAAACGACTTTAATTGTATATAAAATGATACTATAGCATATATTGCCATTCACTGACTTCATTAAACATTCCTGGACATATCATGTCTGTTGCTTAAACTATTATCCTTATCATAAGTAGTTCCTAGCTTACTTAGCTAATCATACACTGTTTTTAAAAAGCAAACTATGTACACACATTCCTTTAGGGCACAAAAAGTGGTTTTTCATTCCTGTGTATCCATAACATGCGGATATTATCCTAACAGGAATAAATACTGATTGAGGAATTAATCAAAAACATCCATCACAATTATAAATGTGATGCATGCTACTGATAAACAAAGCTTAACATCCCTCTGTGACACACTTACTTATCACCTTTACTATAAAATATAGGACCTGTGCCAGTTGAGCCTGAATGGCAGTGTTATGTAACAAATGCCAGTGGTTAGCATAGGAAGAATTAAGTTTCCTCTTTTGTCAAGGACATTCTTCCAGTACAGATTCTTCTTACAGAGGAAAGGTACTGTCTTGGTCCGTGAAGGCTGCTATGAAAAACATAGCATTGACTAGGTGGCTTAAATAACAGATATTTATTCCTCATAGTTGTGAAAGCTAGAAAGTCTAAGATCAAAGTGATGGTTGATTTGGTACCTCGTTTCCAGATGATCATCTTTTTGCTTTTTCCTCACGTGAACCATCTCTCATGACTCTTCTTATAAAGCAGTGGTTCTCAACCTTCCTAATGCCACAGCCCTTTAATACAGTTCCTGTGGGTCGCAATCCATAGGTTGAGAACTGCTGTTATAAAGGCACTAATCCTTTCTCTAGGACTTCACTCTCATAACCTAATTACCTTCCAAAGGGCCTACTTCCAAAAAATCCATCACATTGGGGATTAGAACTTCAACATATCAATGAAGGGGGAGAGGCAAAAAATACTCAGTTCATAACAAGTAGGTAATAGGAGACTTCAGTACAAAATTAAATTTCCCCCTCCACCCCACCCCAAACATCACTACTCCTAACACCTTATTTCCAGTCTTCATCTCTCCCCTGAACTCCTACAATATATTCCTAATAGGAATATCTCCCTATTTCCATCCTTCCTTAGTGTTGTAAAGCCAGTCACAATGGTCCCATTATTTCCTTGCCCAGGTTGGGATGAGTCATTTGAGGTACTTCTAGAGAAGATTTTTTTAGAGAAGTTACAGGCTTCTAGAAAAGGTTTTTCCCTCTCAATTACAAAGATGTACACCCTTAATTGCAGATTAGCCAGCCCTAGATTCATCTCACCTCTGGCCTTGCTTTTATGTAATAACAGAATACCATATAAACCAGTTGAGATTTTGTTACTTCTAATTGAAGCCCAATATACCCACCTCCTACAATCTTTACCACACAATAGCCAATGTGATTTTTCCCCCTGTGATGGTTTCCCAGAACAGTCAGCATAAAATTCAAACTTTTTATAGGCCCTAAATTTAGGCCCTAGCTTAAACTTCTGATTCCACTCTCCCTCCTTTCCCAGTATGCTCTGGCCATAAAAGCCTTCCTCTTACTCCTTCAACAAAAATACAACTTATTGTTTTATTAAGTTTTTGCACATTGTTCCCATTTCCTCTGCTGGTAATACTCTGTTCTTAGTATCATTTAGATATCTGTTCAAATTCAGGTTAGCACAGAAAACTTTTCTTGGAGCATATTTAATCCACTGGCAAAGCTTGTCAGCTCTACCTTCCAAATGAAATCCAGAAGCAGATCATTCTGTGCCACAACCCCTCTGATCCAGGTCATTGTATCCCTGCCATGGACTATTTAATACCCTTTACCAAATATTCCTGTTCCCAACCTTGCCATCAATTTAAAATTTAACTCAGCTTAATTTTCTCTTCTGCTCAAAACTCTCTACTGACTTCTCATCTCACTCAGAATAAAACAGAAAATCTTTGCAAAACCCTACAAGATCTTGCTCTTACTTTTCATCCTATAACTCTCTACCTTGCCATTCAAACCCTTTAGTCTTAATGGGGCCTCTTTATATTTCCTCAAATGTGCTAAAACAAGTTCTTACTAGATGGGGCCTTTCTACTTTCCTTGGTTCCAAAAGCAGCCTCATATATCCACATGTCATTCCCTAACAGCCTTCAGGTTCTGTCTCAAAAGTCATGTTATTTTTAAGATCACCCATGACCACACTACCAGACAGCATATTCCCTTACCTTTTTCTTTCTGTCTTATGTGGCTTTACTTTCCTTATAATACTTATCACTACCTAACATATAACAAACCCATTTGTATTTTGTTTGTTATACATCACCTTTCTCTTATTAAGTTCTATGAATGCAAAGGTTTTGTCTATTTTATTCACTATTGGTTCTCTCAGACCTGCGAAGTACCCTTCCTTTTTTATTATGGTATTCCTGATACAGTATGAAAGATCATAATAAAGTACAATGAGAAAAAATCTAACTGAATCCAAGTTAGATATTAATCTACATTGAGTTTTTAAAGACTTTTTAGGTGTATGTTAGGGGTATACATTTGCATAAAATAAATGTTAAAGAGATTAGAATTGAGGATATTTAAGAAGATAGATCTCATAAAACAGACAAGAGACTAAATAATTAAGATTAAAAAATAATTATTTTAGAGAAGCAAAGATCAGTCCCTCTAGGTGAGAGTTACCTCCAGACCTAGAAACCTCCCTAGAGAGAGTTTATGGCAGCTGATCACACAGTTGGCCTGTACTGCTGCTCTAATACATGCTTAGAACTAGAGGATTTGAGAAGGCCCAAGTTCTCTGTGGACTACTAGGTTATCAGACGACTTCTATCCTCTTTCTTCTGCCATCTACACTTATCTTACCTTGAATAAGGTAGGAAATTGTCATATATATCCATGCCCTTTGGCTAGAAACTCTCCTGCTGAAATCAGGGAAGAACAAAGGCATGAAAACTCCTGTGCATTTAACCCAACATGTGATCAGTGATCTGTGAGTTAAGAACATCCAATTGTAGGAAAAAGAACTCACTTCTTGTTTGGGGCTGGAACTATGTTAGCTTGTAAATATATTAGTACAGTGGGTAAAAACTATCATAAGCTCTTATCTTTCAACTGTAAAAGTTTAATTTTCAAGATATTTCTGAGAAGCTAGAAAATGTTATATAATATGCAAACTTTATAAAGGTAACCATAAATAAATAAAAAACCATATGTAGACCAGTGAATAGAGTATATCATAAAGCAATGATTATGATTAATCACATTAATAAGGTTCATGAAAAAATGTTAACCATTGGAATTTCTAATTATCCTTATGTACACACAAAAAAGTTTTTCAATGATTAAAGTAAAGTTTCGAAGTATTTCAGAATAGCATCTGCTTTACATTTGGCATAAGTAGATAATATCTTGTGGCTAATCTTTTAAGTCAATTTTATTAAAAGTACACACATACAGACATAAACAAGGTATGCTATATAACCAACTGTACTTTTCTTGTTTTCAAAGATACTTTTACTTTTACATCAATTATCTATTTTCTCTTCAGAAGAAATTACATTCTAGATAAAAATGGTATTCTGTAAGGAGCAATAAATTATATGTTTTTTAATTTCATATACATAGGAATGTCTATCTCATCACTGACATGAGATTAAATAAATCATATATGGGGACACAGACAATAGGTTTTAATACCCTATATAATTTTTTATTTTTTTGTAGAGACAGAGTCTCTCTTTATCACTCTTGGTAGAGTGCGATGGCGTCACACAGCTCACAGCAACCTCCAACTCCTGGGCTTAGGTGACTCTCTTGCTTCATCCTCCCGAGTAGCTATGAGCTGGGACTCCACCATAACACCCGGCTATCTTTTGCTGCAGTTTGGCCAAGCCCGGGCTCTAACGCGCCACTCTTGGTATATGGGGCCAGCGCCCTACCCACTGAGCCACAGGTGCCGCCTCCACTATATAATTTTTATAGTTATAACTTTCTGACAGTATTAATAAACAAAAAATTCTTCATAAGACAGCAGATGTAAGAATAGCTACATCTTTTTAAGGTTATACTGATGTCAGCTAAATAAAAGGTAGTTCAGATTATAAATAGAGAATAGGGGTATACTATAAAAGGACAGAAGGCATTCTTGGCAGAGGAAACATCATATGTGAGGGCTCAAGGAATTGACAATCCATGCAAATTCCATTCAAAGTATGTACAGAGTCAGGATCAGTGCGACTGATACGTAGATTCAAAAATTAGAAAGGACCACGCATCATGGTTTATTGACCATACTTAAGATTCTGAGCTTCTTAAAAGCAATAGAAACCACTGATACTTTTAAGTAAAGATGAAGGAACATCTCCAGCTGCTTCTCCACATTTAATCTTTCTTCACCTATAACCAAACTACACACTTTAGCACTTCCAAACATGTTGCTCCTCTCACAGGTACTAGTTTTGTTACATTCTGTGCATAACCAACTGCTACTTGCCTCCTCAGTTCAAAGTCACCTTTCCTCAACATTCCCTTTCCTAATTTGGCTCAGACGTCCACGTACCTTGTGAACAACTCTACCGCAACAATAACTATACTTCAGTACTACAGTTGGTTTCCCACCAACTTAAACTCTTTCAAAGGATAGAGGATGTGTTTTATTCAAAAGATAAAGGATGTGTTTTATTCATTATATTCCAATTTACAAGCACATCACAACTTGCAAAAATCACTTATTCAATGAATCAACAAAAATAAAAAGACACACTTTTGTGTAAGTCCTAAATACAGGATTCAATAAACTATACATTTGTTCTACAGAGAAGCAGACAAATGGAAATGATTTTAAAGAGCCATAGTAGTATGTAGTATGCCATAGGAATATATATAGATAACACTATGTGATATATGAAACCTGAGTTATCTAACATACTGGTTTAAAAACTATACCATAAATATGACCTAAAACACTCATTTAATATATGTTGAGCACCTACTGGGGCCAAAAGCCACAGTATTGATTCTCATATCAAATGCAAACTCATTAGGCAATTTCTTAATGAGCACCATGAAGCTGCACATTACAATTATGCTGAAATGCAGAATTTACTTTCAATGATAACTTTGGACATTCTTATATCGTGTAACAAACTAGATTACTCAGAATGTTTTCTTTTCCAGAAAATCAAAATCTTTTTTGAAATGTCAGCCATGAACATCATAAAATTATAGAGAATGATGGGGAAACAGGCTTATAATGCATATAAATAGGAGAGCATATTAGCCTGCATTTAATTACCAGTTCAAACAACACCCTAATCTAACCTTTGACAAGTAAAATAAATGTTCTGAATGATTTCACTAAAGCAAACATTTGCTGTTAATGCTAGCTAATTATAGTAACAACTGGAAAGATAAGAGGAAGAGAAATGACTAAGAGAAGGGAAGAGAAGAGGAGATAAATTTTTTTTAAATTAAAGTTGAGATCTGCAACTATTCACAGGATCATGATTTTTTTCCCAGTGAATTTAATTCACAGAAAAGGGCAAACTCTGTCGGGAAAAGTGGCTTTGTAAGTACTCAGATGAAAAAACATTATAGCTGATTAGATTGCTTATTTATTCACTCTGGAAAAAATCACCAGACTACCATAGGAACAAGAAAATAAGGTATAGATGAATTAGTGTAAAAGTGGTCCCCTTCACTTAAGAGGCTCAAAGTCCAGAAAATGGGTTGCCAGACTAGCAAAAATAAATTTTAAAATGAAATGAAATAAAAGATGCCCAATTAAATTTGAATTTCAGAAAAATGCAAACTTTAACACATATTTAAAAGTATTCATTGTTTACCTGAAAATCAAATTTAACTAGGTGTCCCATATTTTATTTGATAATGCTACCAGTTGACAGATATGAGCATGTATTGATGGGGAGGTACGTAGTGTGCCCACAGTAAGACCTCCAGGATCAAATAAGATCAAAATTCTCAAAGGGCAAGATTTCAGAAGAACTCATACAAAGGCAGGAAAGACAGGTTTGTTTTTTTTTTTTCCAGAACTGCTATCTACTGATTGGTACTGGAAAAACTAAAAAGTACTTTTCAAATGTATTGATCCAGCTCCATAGAAACTTATTTTTCAATTACCCTGAGAAAATGAGCTGTAAATATATATGTTTTAGGGTGGGGTTTTTTGCAGTTTTTGGCTGGGGCGGGGTTTGAACCTGCCAACCCACCACCTCCAGCACATGTGGCTGGAGCCCCACTCCTCTGAGCTACAGGCGCCACCCTATCAGACAAATGAACAAACTTCTTAGTGGAAACATTTGGCTATCAAAGAGCAGAGAAATTAAATATCTGACAAAAATAAGAAGACAGAGAATCTAAGACTACTCTTACATAGTATTGGAAGTACATATCAAAACCAGCCTGAGAAATATGGTGAGATCCTGTCTTTAAAAAAAAATTAGTTGGGTACCAGTTACCCAGGAAGATCACTTAAGCCCATGAGTTCAAGGTTACAGTAAGTTATGGTTGTACCACTATACTCCATCCTGGGTAACAAAGCAAGACTTTATCTCTTAAAAAAAAAAAAAATGTATAGATGACCCCTGAACAACCTGAGTTTGAACTGCACAGGTCCACTTAACAGCTGCTTTACTTCTGCTCTGCCACCCCTGAGACAGTAAGACCAACCCCTCCTTTTATTTCCTCCTCCCCTTCCACAGCCTACTCAACATGAAGGTGAGAATGAAGACCTTTACAATGATCTACTTCCATTTAATGAATAGGAGGTATATTTTCTCTTCATTACAATTTTATTAATAACATTTTCTTTCCTCTAGCTTTATTGTAAGAATACAATATATAACACATAAACAAAATATGTGTTAATTGACTGTTTCTGCAGCTAATAAAGCTTTCTATGAAAAGTAGAATATTAGTAACTAAGTTTTAGGGGAATCAAAGTTATATGCAGATTTTTGAAAGTACAGAGATCAGTGTCCCTAATTCCACACAGTTCAAGGGTCAAATGCATTATCATTATCCATAAAAACCAGGTGCATTTAGGGGCAAAATTATCTGAAGAAAATTGAATGCTGTTAATTTGTTGAGATTCCTCTCGTTAAAATACGTAACATTTTTATTCTTATATTAATGTTAATAAATATGCATAATACTGCAGAATAATCTAAGATCTGATTGGGACCTTAAATTTGAAAACAATTTAATAAGGCACAATATGAACAAGACATGTTAACTCCATATTAAAAGGGTCAAATTAATTACTAGCAGCCAGGTGTGGTGGTGCACATCTATAATCCTAGCACTCTGGGAATCCAAGGCAGGAGGACTGCTTGAGCTCAGGAGTTCAAGACCAGTCTGAGCAAGAGCAAGACCCCCATCTCTACTAACAATAGAAAAATTAGCTGGATGTGGTGGCACATGCCTATAGTCCCAGCTAGTTGGGAAGCTGAGGAGCTTAAGGTTGCTGTGAGCTATGATGACACCACAGTACTGTACCCAGTGTGACAGAGTGAGACTGTCTCAAAAAAAGGAGAAAAAAAAAAAAAGAAAAAAATTGATTACTTCCTTCAAAAATAATGGGCTTATTTGCTCTTGAAGTAGAAAATTCTATTTACTTGGATATGAGAACCAAGAGGTCCCAGCATATATGTGCAAATGTTCTAATGTTAATAGAAGATCATCATCATTTAGAGAGATAAGAAAAGTTTCAATTTCCCAAACTTGATCACATACAAATATATACAGACTTTATATAATGGATACTGAAAAGTGATTATCATTTAGGATATTAAAATATTATAAAATAATGAATTTGAGTTACATTGGAAAGGGATATGATTGGGGAGTTTCAGAATCTTTTATATCTATGTTGATTTGTAATGGTTTCATCTCTTCCAAAAACAGATATTTCTGTGCCTCTGTTTTCTATATGTTTTCTAACATGAAAACCATTTGATGTTTCCAGGTAAGAAAACTGACATAAATAAAACGGAAATAGGTGTGGCGCCCCTAGCTCAGTGGTTAGGGCAACAGCCACATACACTGGGGCTGGTGGTTTCAAAACCAGCCTAGGGCCTGCTAAACAACAATGGAAACTGCAGCAACAACAACAACAACAAAGCTGGGTGTTGTGGCAGGCGCCTGTAGTCCCAGCTACTTGGGAAACTGAGGCAAGAGAGTTGCTTAAGCGCAAGAGTTTGAGGTTGCTGTGAGCTGTGATGCCACAGCACTCTACTGAGGGTGACATAGTGAGACTCTGTCCACCCCCAAAGGAAACATTATGAGCCCTCAAAATGAGAATAAACCCATTTCTATTTCATTTTTATAAGGGGGAAAGTTTACAACACTGATAAAGCACACAGCAACAAAAAACATATCATTCAAGTCTTCTAATGAGAATTTTATTTATAGAAAACTATGGCTACAACATCAATAAGCAACAGTAATTTTTCGCTCCATTATAATCTTATGGGACCACCATCATACATGCAGTCCATTGTTAACAGAAAGTTACAAGGCACATTATCAAACCGCTGTCCAAAGTAGCTGTACCAATTTACATGACAGTAGAGGAGTCCTTATTTCTCTACATCCCCTCTGGCTCTTAGTATTATGAGCCCTTTTAATTATTTCCAATCTGATAGCAAGAAATGGTTATTTCATATCATTTTAATTAGCATCTCTTTAACTACTATTTGGTTGAAAATATTTTCATCTGTTGTTATTAGTCAGGGTTACTAATACAGAGAAAACAGAACCAACAGGGGAGAAGGAAGGGTACAGGAATAAGAAGTGGGGGCAAGGAAAAGTGAGAGGGCGAGACTGTTTTATCAACCTGTCTATTAAGGAAGAAAAGATGACAGTCAGGAGAAATTTGGGGAAACCAAGGTGGCACAAAATCAACTTAATGAATACTTACTGAATCCTCTCATGTGCCAAATGCTAGTGTAGAAGAGGAGCATTCAGTAGTGAATAAAATGGTCAAAGTCTCTGTCTGTGTATCATACACATTCTAAGGGAAGATGAACAGTTAAATAGGATAAAAAAGTAATTCTCATGTCAAGTAGTGACTCACATTATGAAGAAAATGTGAAGAGGCCTTGGGGACAGAGAAAAATAGGTATACAACAGAGTTTATTTGGGAGCTAGAAACTCATTTGAGAAAATGTCTTGGAAGCCACCTCTGAGATGGTGATATTTGAATATAGAAAGAAAACAAGCCACATGATAATGTGGAGGCAGAGCATGCTGGGAACTTCAATGCACAGATAATAAGGTGGGAAATAGCTTACGGTTTTGGAGATATTCAGAAAAATAGATGAGACGGAGTCACTTAGGTTCTTTTAGGCCATTAATGAACTATTTATACTCTGAGTAGCACAGAAGGTCATTTGGGGTTTGGGGACGATCATGACATAATATAATCTATTCTTCAGGAAGATCACAAATCTCTCAACTGAGGAAAAGCACTAAGTACTTGCCTGTCCTCTCAAAAAAAAAGTCCTTCCTCAGGTTAAGAACAAAGGTAAATACCAGTCCTCAAAATAACATAAAGACTGTGGTATATGAGAAGGAGGGCGGTGCCTGTGGCTCAGTGGGTAGGGCGCTGGCCCCATATACTGAGGGTAGCAGGTTCGAGCCTGGCCCTGGCCAGCTAAAACAGCAGTGCAACTGCAACAAAAAAATGGCTGGCATTGTGGCAGGTGCCTGTAGTCCCAGCTACTCGGGAGGCTGAGGCAAGAGAATCCCCTAAGCCTAGGAGTTGGAGGTTGCTGTGAGCCAATGGTTCTCAATCTTCCTAAGGCTGCGATATATGGTCATTGTTACAAAGGGGTCATGCCCCAAAGGTTGAAAACCGCTGTGTGAGCTATGACGCCACAGCATTCTACCGAGGGTGACAGAGTGAGACTCTGTTAAAAAAAAAAAAAATAGCAGTCACCACAGAAGCTCTTTTTAATGGAAAAAACTTATTTAAAACTATAAAACAGATAATTAGGACTTGTGATGTATGTCCGAAAAACAATCCTCCAAATCACCATCTAGTTCACCCAGGTATAGAAAAACAAGGTGAAGACAGGCAAATAGATTTTACTTGTTTCCCTAAGGTATACAGTGTACAATATTTGCTGGTATTTGTGGATTCTTTTACTAATTGGGTTGAAGCATTCCCTTGCAGGACAGAAAAGGCCCAAGAAGTTGTAAAGGCTTTTAGTACATGAGATTATCCCTAGTTAAACCCCCTTCTCTCTTTTACATTCTCTACCATGTGAGGACATATCACTTACCTCCTCCAGACAATGCAGCAGTAATGTGCCCTTTTGGGAGTTGAAATTTCTAATAAACTTTACAAGTCCCTGTATGATCCTTAACCACCTACCTGGCTTCTCCTACCACTGTCTCTGAGCTCCCTAGGCTTTAGTCATATTGTCTGTAACAGCAACAAAAAGTTCATTCTGGCCTCAGAACCTTTACATGAGCTTTTTCCTCAGCCTGCAACATCTCTCTCCTATTCTGTCTGAAGAACAAAACATTTATTTCACTTCTTTTTGTGAGGTCTTCCTTGACACGTCTCTCCTCCCCTAGATTAGTTTTCTCCCTTACATGACTTCTGGCAGGCTCCATCTTTCTATCATGGTACTGAACACAATTGTGTAGTGGGGTGGAAGAGAAGAGTTTGGGGAGGTTTTATAAATATATTCATACATATCTATTTTAAAGGTTTACTGCCATACCTGAATTCAAGAAGGAATATGCCTTATATAGTGCTGGCACCAAAGGCACTTACTAATATTTGTGGGGGGAAAATGTGATAAAATTAAATTCAGTAGGTCAAGATGCTACAGTGAAGTCTAAACTCAAGATGATTGAGATAAAGGTTAACTATGCACTTTTTAAGAATCTGGCTAGCTTTTAAAAAAAGGTAAAAACTGATCTAACCTAAAAAAAACCATAATTCAATAGGAACAAATGTACAAAAATATACTTAATTCAATACCAGTGGCAATGGGGAGATGGTTACAACTAAAGTCCTCAACAAAGGACAAGTAACTAGAGCTTACGTCTCTCTGTTTAGAGGGAGTGACCACAATCTGGATTCTAAGTATGAGAAAAACTAACCTGTCCTCCCAGTCTCTTTATTCTTTCAACTCCATAAGGCACTCTTGGATATTTCAAAATCATGCATAAAATATCATATATTAGTCAACATTTTATGCAGAATACTTTTATTTTCTTGAAAACCAAGTAGACAAAAATTTCCCCCAATTATTTACCTAAGTACTTAAACTTTCTCAGATACAAGAATAAAATCTTTCTCTACATTCCAACAATCCCTAAATCTATTTCTCCCTACAATTAAAAGATAAAATATTTCAGACAGAGTGCTAAATTATTTGACCTGTTAAAGCTAATATCTCTATAAAGCAAAAATATCCAAGCGTGGAACTTAAAAACTATAAATTTCATTAATTAAATTAAAAAGCTTGAGTCACTTCCTTTGTACAGAAGCTCCTATCCTAGTGTCTGGCACATCCACTTCAAATAAGGAAGAATGGAAGGGAAAAATGAACAGGTTGAATGAGTTGGGTAAAGAAAGGAAAACTTTAGCACCAACTCAATTCCTGCTTTCTGAGGAACAAAGGCAAAACGAACCATAAGTCTCTTCTTTCATTGATTAAAAATGCTGCTTTCCTAAAAACTATGTTAGTAAGTAAGAAACTGTTGGCAATAATAAGACTGGATTAGATAAATATATTAGTGTAGTCAGTATACAATAGATTTTGTGAATTGTTTAGTATGTCAACAGGCCTTTAGTGCTTACCAGCTCTCTTAGTTATACATGTGAATTACAGTTCTAGTCAGTTCTAAGTACCCTTCTGAATTTTGGTTTCTTTTAGGATTATGCTTAGCTTATTCTAATTTTATTTCTAAAATATTTTACAAAGCAGACAAATCTGTAATTCCAGGAAGTCAGTGTCTTACTGTATATTTTTCTTTTCTCTTTTTGTCTCTACACACATACAATGGACACATATATCATACATTCACACCCCTTCATTTCACTATTTCACTTCATTTTGAACATTAAAAAAAAAAACAGTCCTTCTAAAACATGAGGTGATTCTTATATTGACCTATATAATCAGGATCAACACTGAAACCTGTAAAGCAATACATCAAGAAAGCAAAGAATCACCCATTCTGATGGAAATAAGGGTGCCTATTCTGGAATTAATGCAATTAATTAATACACAATTAATTACCTTACATTTAGAAATTTTTCATCTTTCAGGATGCAAATGCATTGTTCCTAACACATTAGGGGGATAAATTTAATCACAGATCCATAAATTTTAAACTACTCAAAAGATGTCCGTGTTCTCTTCATCAATGGAAAACCAGTCAGATTACATAAAAAGATACTTCTTAGGTTAGCAATCATGTCTAGTATCTAATCATACTAAATATATATGTACAGAAATCAATGAATAAGGGAAAATTTAAACTAGAACAGAAAATCTGAATCAGATTCAAATCAACATCTTTTTACCTATTCCTTTTGGCAGTACTTGCACAATCTGCAGCAACAAACTATCACTTCATTATCTTCCCACAAGATACTAGTTTTCTCTAACACTTCACAATACATCTGATATAGCATATCTAACATAACACCTCTGCTTCTCTCCAACATTTAACAAGATAAAGAAAAGGCAGAAAGAAAGAAGGCAATGTTAGTGTTACAAGTGCAAGAATCCAACCCTCATGAACATTCAAATTAACTATCTATCTCAAACCTTTCTAACTATTTTCCCACACAGGCATCAGACATGATCTAAGTTACTATTTTCCAAAGGAATGAATACATAGTTGGGTTATTCCGTCAGTGTTAAGTGATGGCAATCATTAATTAAAGGCAGGGGGAGTAGTCCCATTGAAACAAAAACAGAACTAAAACAAAGCATAATAATTTAAAGGTCCAAAGTGGTGGTTCTGGTTTTTCTTTAATCAAGTAAAATCGAGTAATCACAGGTAATCTTTGACGAACGCTTCTTCTATTTTTAACCTAGATGGGATCCCTCAAAGGGGAACTAAAACAATAAGTTTTTAACTCACTTAACTAATCAATATCAAACTTCCTTGACTGTGTAACAATACAGTTTAAAATCTTTCTTCAATGATATTATTCAAATAAAGATATAATTGATTACTTCATCCGCTTAATAATCATACCCAGAACGTGTGTGCAGTGACCGACATGCAAAAATATGCAGGATGTTCAGGCTTTTATCAGGAATTAAATGTAGAGAGATGGAAGTTCATATGTTTCACTCCGACCAAATCCACTCCCATGGCCATCTCAAAATAGGTTTATTCCAGTGTTTTCCAGCATCAATGTGCTTATATACAAGCATTCAGAGGGCAGGACTCAAGCTCATCTAATGTGTTTTAATGACTCAAGCACAGTTCGATACTTATTACATCCTAGTTGAAAGGCATTTGATAATACAATTGCTGAAAAATTCAATGTTCGCTTGCATGTGAAATCTTGCTCCTCGTACCTTATGATTTCAGCAGTGCCATGTGTGCTGCGATAGTTAAGGGCCTGTCAATGTTTCCATTATAAACTCTGGTTTTCAGAGGTTTCTATCTTGGCCTATAAAAATAGACTCCGGTCTGTAACTTGGCATACAAAGTACTGGTATCAGCCCAAGAGAACATTTTTTGTTCCAAAGATTAAAATAAAAATCTGTTTAGTAGTTTTAAGTTAACAGAGTGTAAAAAAAAAAGTTGGGGGACGGGTAGGAAGATAGAATGTTTTTAAAAACACACACCAAAAAACCAATGTTCTATGTCTCACCATTGCTTCATTTTAATTTTTCAAATGATTAACACAAAATAAACCAATGATACTGGGTAAATGGAAAACGTAAAAAAAAATTTTAAACATTGTGGTAGTTACCAAAAAGATGATAAATTTTTAAACTACTGCATTATATCTCAATAATACCCACATGTAAATATTATACAAGTACCCACTGACAGTAAACTAAAATTATTTCAAAGCTATGATTTATCACATATATAAAAATTACTTTTTAATAAGCCACTAAATGTAGATTTATTTCAGACTAGCAGAGACAATCTTCAATCCTAACTTCAATGTACGTACCAACAAGTTTCTAAAACAGATAACTTGAATATAAGAAACTCAGAAATAGTCTTTATATACTGCTGAAAGACACTGGCTAAAGTCATTTTTTGTTTGTTTATATCTTAATACGTCTGTTTCTTTCAAAAATATAATGCTATTATATATCCTGCTGTATCTTGAAAAAGAGCATATTTCACAAAATTAACTTCTGTTTGATAAAGAGGTTGTAAATATAATCTACACAGAAAGTAATTTGGAAATAGTCGTCAAAATTAGAAGTACATTTAAAAATTTTTTAATATAAAATATATACAACAAAAAAGTTACCACCTTATCCATTAAGTGTAATCAATTGTTCAATGTTTGTTTATTTATTGAGACAGAGTCTCACTCAGACACCCTAGTAGAGTGCTATGGTATCAGAACTCAGAGCAACCTCAAATTCCTGGGCTCAAGCAATCCTCTTGCCTCTGTCTCCCATGTAGCTAGGACTACAGGCTTCCGCTGCAATGCCCAGCTAGTTTTTCTATTTTTAGTACAGATGGTGTCTCGCTTCTGCCCAGACTGGTCTCAAACTCTGAGCTTGGGCAATCCACCTGCCTCAGCCTTCCATAGTGCTATGATTACAGGCATGAGCCACTGTACCCAGATTACAGTTTCACTGTTATTACATACATTCATAATATCATGCAAACAGCAGTAGCACCATCTATCTCCATAACTCTGATTATTGTACAAAACAAACTGTGTACCCATTAAAAAATAACTTCCCATTCACCGTCCCCTAGCCCCAGCAATCACCATTTTACTTTCTGTCTTTCTGATTTTAACTACTCTAACATTGTATGATAAGTGGAACTATACAATATTTGTCTTTCTGTGATTGGCTTATTTCATGTAGCATAATGTTTATTTCATGTAGCATTAGTTTACCTAATGTTACAGCATGTCAAAATTTCCATATACTACATTTGGCTTATCCATTCATCTGTAGATGGACACAGGCTGCTTCCATGTTGTAGCTATTATGAACTAATTCTAACATGGGTGTACAAATTATCTCTTTAAGACCCTGTTTTCAATTCTTCTGGATATAAAGCCAAAAGGAGAATCATTGCATCATATGAAAATTCTATTTAAAAATTTTGTAAGGAATCACCATACTACTTTCTACTCTGGCTGTACCATTTTACATTCCACAAATAGTGCACAAGGGTTCCCATTTTTCCTTACCAACACTTGTTATTGCTTCATTTTAATAGTGATTCTGAGATGGCATCTAACTGTAGCTTTAATTTCCATTTCTCTAATGACTAATGATGTTAAGCATCTTTTCACATGCATATTGCTATTTGTATATTTTCTTTGGAGTAACGTCTATTCAAGTCCTTTGCCCATCTTCAAATCAGGCTGTTTGTTTTTTCACTGGTGAGTTTTAGGAGTCCTCTACATAATCTCTTGTCAGATATAAGATTTGAAATATTTTCTCCATTCTGTGGCTTATTTTTTTACTATGTTGATGGTGTCTTTTGATACAAAAATATGTTAATTTTTGTTCAGAAAAATTTATCTTTTTTGTTTTTGTTACCTATGCCTTTGGTATCATAGCTACGAAATCACCACAAAATACATCACTGTCATGAAGCTTTTGCCCTGTGTTTTCTCCCACTTTTAGGTATTACATTTAGATCTTACACCATTTTGAGTTAATTTTTGAATATGGTATTAGATAAGGGTTCCCTTCATTATTTTTCATGTGGATATCCAGTTTTCTAGTACCATTTGTTGACAAGACTGTCCTATCCCCATGGAATAGTCCTGGCACCACTGTCAAAAACCATATGACCATACATGTCCTAGTTTATTGCTGGGCTTTCTATTGTATTCCATTGATACAATATATTTGTCCTTATGCTAGTATAACACTGTTTTGATTACTATAGCTTTCCAGTAAGTTTTGAAATCACAAAATGTGAGTCTTCTAGCTTTTCCCTTCATTTTCAAGATTATATTGCTATGCAGATTTCCTTGAAATTCCATATGAATTTTAGAATAGGCTTTTCTATTTCTGCAAAAAAAAATGTCATTGGCACTCTGACAGGGATTACATTGAACCTGTAGATTTCTTTGGGCAGTGTTAACACCTTAATATTAAATCATTCTATCCATGAACAAGGGATATATTTTACTTACATATGACATTTTTCATTTCTTTCAGCAAAATTTTTAGTTATCATTGTACAAGTCTTTCATCCCCCTCACTAATTTCCAACCGTTTTAATTTTTTAGATGCTATGGTAAAATAAATGGAATTATTTTGGTACTTTCCTTTTCAGACTATTCATTATTAGTGAATAGATTAATATGTATCTGCTTTTTGTGTACTGATGGTGCATTCTGTTGACTTGTGGAATTCATTTATGAGATCTAACAGAATTGAGTAGTCTTTATGGTTATCTACCTATACAATCATATATCTTTTATACAAAAGATTTTACAAAGGATTGTACTTCTTCCTTTCCAAGTGGATGTCTTTTATTTCTTTTTATACTTAATTACTATGGCTAGAATATCCAGTACTATCTTGAATAGAAGTGACAAAAGTTAACATCTTTGCAATTCTCCTGGTCTTATAGTAAAAGCTATCAGTCTTTCAACATTAACTATGATGTCTGTTACAAAATTTCACATACAGTAGTGCCCCCTCATCCACGGGGGATATACATTCCAAGACTCCCAATGCCTGAAATCACAGATAGTGCTGAATTCTATATGTATTGTTTTTCATATATATATATATATATATATATACACACACACACACACACACACACACATAGACACACACTCACACACATATACACCTATGATAAAGTTTAATTTATAAATTAGGCACAGAAAGAGATTGATAACAATAAATAAAGTTGAACAAATATATCAATATGCTATAATAAAAATTATGTAAATATGGCCTTTCACGCTCTCAAAATATCTTATTACAGGGCGGTGGCCTGTGGCTCAAAGGAGTAGAGTGCTGGCCCCATATACCAGAGGTGGTGGGTTCAAACCCAGCCCCAGCCAAAAACTGAAAAAAAAAAAAATCTTATTACACATAAAATTTTCATATGGGGTTAACAAAAGGTCAGTGAGACTGCAGAACACAAAACCATGGACAAGGAAGAACCACTAACTATATGAAATTCATCACTTTGAAGCAGTTTTCTCCTATTCCTAGTTTGTTGAGAATGTTTTTTCTTTTTTGCAGTTTTTGGCCAGAGCTGGGTTTGAACCCACTACCTCCAGCATATGGGGCTAGCACCCTACTCCTTTGAGCCACAGGCACCACCTTGTTGAGAATTTTTATCATAAAAAGTTGTTGAATTTTGTCAAATGCTTTTTCTGCATCTATTGAGATGGTCATATGGTTTTTCCCTCATTCTGTTAACGTGGTGCATTATATTGATTAATTTTCATATATGAACCAACCTTATATTCCATAAATAAATTCCACTCAGTCATGGTCCACAAACCTGTTAATACATAGCTACATTTGGTTTTCTAGAATTTTATTAAGAATCTTTATATCAAGGCTCATATATACATGCATTTTTTGACCTTAAATTACAGTCTCAGAAATTTTCACTGTCAATACATTTGCACATGTGAAATTATGTAAGCATATTAGAATATTCCTCATAATTTTTTAACCCAATTTCCATCAATAGAGAACTTGTAAATTATTGTACATACATACAGCAGAATTACTACATAGTTATTAAAAAGAAATTAAAAAAAAGAAAATGATTTACTGATACAGAAAGGTTATAAAGATAAGTGAAAATAGCATAGTCCTTCAAATATTGCTATTTGTGGAAGGGGAAAAGAAGAGAAGAAAAAAGAAAATATATGTAGTTGTATTTTCCTTTGCCTTTTTTTTGTTGTTGTTGTTGTTTTTGGTCGAAGCCGGGCTTGAATCCACCACCTCTAGTATATGGGCTGGCACCCTACTCCTTTGAGCCATAGGCGCCACCCTGTGTTTGCCTTTCTTTACATGCATAAAATATTACTAGAAAGACGCACAATAAATAAATAACAGAGATTAATGATTTCTTATAAATACAATGTAATGATTTAGGGTGGCAATCATAAAGTCTTAGAAACAAATATTTTAATCAAAAGAATATTAGGAAAAATATAATTCTCCATTTTTTAAAATAGTTAATACAATAAAATTTGATATTATATTTAGAGTTGTGGTTATTAAACATTGGTATATATGAAAATCACCTGAAATTCTTCCGAAAACAGATTCCTGAATTCTAAACCAAGAATCTCTGATTCAAGGGGTCTTAAAAGGGGCTTAAATGTTTTTTTTTCCTAAAATTCCCCACGTGATGCTGAACTGCTGGGCTAGGGACCATACTCTGAGCAAAACTGTTCCAGATAAATGACTGTGCAAAATTATAAATAAAACCTACCTGCTATAGTATTATAAATGTAAAATCATTGTTATCAATAATATCTAGACTAGAAAGCTTGTTTTCTTCAAACTTTTAAGAAGTCTGGGTGGTAGGGGTGGAAGATGATTTTATTCCAAACACGGTGAAATAATGGCATTTAGTTCCATTGTACTTTTCAAATTTAGCTTCCTATCTCCTATTTCTGCTACAGGATGTAAACCAGAGTAATGATTAGCTATCACATTGCTGATACATAAGTTGAAAGACAGTAAAATAAACCGCGGTGAAAGTTACATTTCATAGCATTAACTACAAAAGGTCAAATAGCCGTGGGTCCCTATACTAACATTAATTACCTGTGGGATGATCATCTTTATTTTTTGATTTGTTACATATGCCATCAGCTCTTGGTCTTTAGATCACACCAACTTCAAACAGATCTCTTAGGGGCTGTATTAGGTCCTTGCACAACTCATATGTTGAAGTCCTAAGCCCTAAAACCTCAGAGTGCTATCTTATTGGAGATAGGACCTTTGCAGAGGTAATCAAGTAAAAACCATGTCTTCACAGTGAGATCTAATCCAACAAGACATGTTTACCTATAAAATGGGGATAGTTGGTTGCTCAGGGAAAACAATGTGAACACACAGGGAGAAGACAACCACCTACAAGCCAAGGGGAGAAGCCTGGAAGAGATTCTCCTTCACAGACTAGAAGGAATCAATCCTGCTGACATACTGATCTCAGATTTCTGGCCTCCCAAATTGTGAGATGGTAAATGTCTGTTGTGTACGCCACCCAGTTGATGCTGTGTTACAGAAGTCTTAGCAAACCAGTACAGGAGTTTCTCAGTGATTTACAATTTTTTTTTTCACTTTCAAGATTCAAAGCAACATAATGCATCAAGTCCTGAGACAACTTCTGAGTCATATTTCCCTTCAAGAAACATACAGTTCAATGGCTTATTACTTAAGAAAGCATGAATATTCATTATCCATAAATAAGGTTTTGGCATTTTTCGATGTTTATTGACACTTGCTTCAACGCGTCACCAACTAAAGTAAGAGGAACCAACATTGAACTCTCTATCATTATTTGCTGCCTAGGACTTAGCACAAACCTTCTAATTGATCTCTTTCTTTTTCCAATCTATCTGCTGGCAGCACTGTTTATGTAATTTCCCTGAACAAAATGTGCCAATAAATACCTTTTCAAAAACATAAGCTTTTACTGAATTTAAGGTATAGATGTACATAACTTCTAACAAATTACTTAAACTACTGACATAGTTTGCACCTTGTAAATTGAATTTCCCTTAAAAGAATTAGCAATTATTTATAATAAACAGAAAGAGAAAAAGCAATCTGACAAATCATCATTAAACATACATGAGCATAACCATGTTCCTTTAAATGATCCCTAAGTGCAGCACAGGAAGATATTGTCTCAAATCTTAAAGTAGGGGGGTACAAATTGATAGTTCTTGATCTGAGGGTGCCTCATAAAATACTATGCTTATCACAGAAATCCTATCATGAAAATTCTATCCAAAGATTCCAAAATTAGCAGTAAGCTACTAATGGGCAGTTTATATTTTATGTAACTTCATTTTATATTGTGTATTAGGCTTACAAACATGGTCTCCATTACAAATTAAACTTTGAATCCCTTACCATTTATTATCAAATCTCTCAACTACTGAATTTTTATGTATTTATATATAAAGTTCATATTATATATATAGCCATTTGTTTTAAATTTATTTTTTAAAAAGCACAGAATTGCTAGGGACCAATAATATTACTAAATTTTCTCTAACATTTCTCCTCCCTCTTTCTTTCCTCTCAACAGGGTTTAGTTATGGTTTAGAAATCCAAACAGACTGCTGATATTCCTCAATTACAAGTAAATAAATTTCACACCTTAAATGGATTATTACAGTGTAAAAGAATATTTCTTGGCTACTTTATACATAATATTTAAGTGTAACTATTTTGGTTGGGTCCCAGTGAGAACATCTCTTATTAGTCTTACAATTAAATGATTCAGCAACCAGCCACACTATCTTTGCCTTTTAACAGTTCCAATCAGTAGCAGATCTAGGTGTAATCAACAGCAGCAGGGGGCTTTAGGAAGCAAAACAAAACAAAAACAGTAGGAATCTTTGCTAAAATACAGAAATTGATACAAGAGAACATTCCAAGCTATTTTAATCCAAGTTAACCTAAAATATTAAGAGTCTGATTTCATAATCTGAATTGAAATAAGCAGGATAACTTTTAAATACTTTAAAACAACAAATTCCAAATAGTCAATAAGGTTAAAATGATAAGGAACTGTTTTTGAAATGAATCTTCTTAATCTCAAAAGGGTCACTGCTTCTGTTTTGGTTATTTAGCACCCATTTAGCAGACAAATTAAAGCTCTCCATGCCTCCTACCGCTACCATACCTAGCAAATTTCATAATCATATACTTATAAAATCTAAAGCATTTCAGAGAACAACTGCAATGCTCTTACTCCTTTTAAGAAATGTTCAAAATTTTAACAGCCATATTAGTACAGTCTTCAGATGTAATTTATCAAAATGTTCTCATTTTTTCAGTTTCCTAGTTCTGATTCCCTAGCCTACCGTGTATGGATGGTAGTTAATGCTACGTCTGGTGCCACTTAATAGTATTCAGGTAGCACAGTGATTTATTTAGATGAAAAATCAAAAGCCAATGGTAGTATGATGTGATGACTACAAATTTTAACTACACAAAAATTCACAAATGGAAATGTTACCATAGTAACAATGTGATCACACTGCACGTGAGAATAGCTGGTTTCATGATATAATTCTATAGCTGTTTACTGCAGTATGTGCAATGAGACATCTATGAAACCTCAATTCTGCTTCCTCACTCTGCTCAGAAGAACAAGATGTGAGGAATGTGGCTGACAAGTTTGTAATCTTGTCAATTTTTTTTTTGCTTCTTTTAAATTTTATAAAACCAAAAATAGTAAAAAAAAAAAAACTTGTCTAAGATTTAAAACTTCTAGCTATAAAACTGTATATATGACATATTCTAACCTAGATTGTTAGAATTTCACAAAGCTATAGAAAGAAAACAAGTATACTTGATGGCAACCGCTTCTCTCTGAAAACACTTCCAAAGTGATTTAGCAACTATCCCACAATGCTTTTATTTCAAAATAGTTTTGTATTATAAAAGAAAAAATACAGGAAAGAAAAAAAAATCCGACTGTGCACCTTCTACCTAGCAGATAAATCAAGACAAACGTTAATAAAATATTATATTGTCTATCATCTGCAAACCATCTTTGTCTTGAAAAGGTGCTTTCATAAGAATGTTCCAGACCCTTCATAGCTATTGTTGTGGGGAAAAACATACATTTAAATATAACCGTAGTGGAAAAAAGTAGAAAATGATGCTATTAATTTGCCCCACCATGTAACAAAAAGACTAAAGTACCTTTATGATTAAAGCCCTAAGTATGAACATAATTTATACTACAAAACATTTTGTTATTATTAATAATAGTAACAATGCCATTCATTTATCTGGGCTTATATAATAAAGGATAAATACATACTAAATAAACTATAAAATACACTTTTAAAATAATCACTTTCTGAAAATCATGGAAGTATACATTCTGAGATAAATCTAATATGAGTCTCCAAATAGTTTCAACTCTTCTACTTAAAATTATTTTAGATAACAATAATTTTAATAATTTGTTATTAATTTTAAACTAATTAAAATAATTTTTTTCATTATCAAGTTGTAATTTCTTTTCCATATCTAATTTAGAGGGGAGCGAGAAGCCAGTATTCCTATTCATTTTCCTGTTCAGTGACGTATACTACTACTAGTTATAAAACATTTTAAAATAATGCTATCTAAAAACTAGTTCTTATTAATTTTCATGTTTTCCCTACAATAAATAAATGAATAAAAATAAAGACATTAACAATTAATTGATTACGAAAATAAGTTTATTAATTCTATTATAAATTACAATGAAAAGTCTCACTATAAACATTCAACAAACATGCAACAGATTGTTCCTTCACTCACCCATAAAGATACTATTTTGGTAATAAGTAATGCTCTATTATCTTTTTGAAAACAGACAGTCACATAAAACATACAATGAGTCTGTTTCAATTTACTTCCCAACTTCTATTGTTTTTTTTTCCTGTGAAACAATCTAATGTGAAGGAAGATGATCTCATGAGTCTCAGACAGGCTAATATTTTGTTTAATGGGTAAATGATACATTACTGTCAAATCAAAGCTCTTAAATCATTGAGTATCTTCTCTTTTATATCCTTTATGATACTAAAGTATTTATTAGGAAAATATTTACTACTATCAATATACTATTTTAAATGGCTAATGTTCAGGGTTAAAACTGGGCCATTTATTAATACTAATTTCCCTGTTTATTTTGCTGATTCCTTCCTTCAGTGAAAGGTTACCTGACTATAATTTTAGTTTTTTAAATCACTCAGAAATAACACTAAACTGCCAAAAACAACCATGTTCATCTTAACTGAAACACATCTATAAAAGTACAGGATTTACTAAATATTTAAAATTTAAAAATGCAAGTATGCATACACAAAGTTAACAATAATACCACAGTGTGTCTTCTACCTCCTATCCACAGTCAAGGTCAGAAACATTTTATAATGCTTATGCCATGGTCACAATTAAGACTGTGGGAAAACAAAATGTCATAAAGTAAATTTTTAATTCAATATAAGTAATACATTTAGTACCTAAGGCAATCTACCTGCCATTAATTGACAAAATCATATTTTGCCATAGAGATAAAGCACTTACATATCTGTGAACATCACCAAATACCACATATGTATTAAGTAAAAACATCTATAAACTGTCAACTGTCATCAACTTAACTTTCATAATGTGCCTGCGATAAGATGTGACTATAAATTTACATCACTGCTAACATCAAGCTGCCTACAAACAAAAAAATGCAATATCACAATTATTTTTCTCCCACATCTATCATTTAAAAATTTATTTAGAAAAGCAATTAATATATTAAAATAAATTTCAGTATGTAGCTTTAATTCAAATACAAACGAGGATTAAACAGTAAGAAACAGTAAAGTAGCTGTGTATGTGTGAGTGAACAAGCATGGACTCTCTCTCTCTCTCTCTCTCTCTCACACACACACACACACACACACACACACACACACACACACGGAGCAAAAGATTTTCTCCCATGGCTACACCATTGCTTTGCAGACAACAAGCTAATTTGGGTTCCTATCATGCATCTGATCGGTCATACAGCAATACAAAACAGAAATAAGTAAAGACGACCATCTGCTTGTTAGCTGAAACTATAAAAGTATATCTTTTTAATAAACAATAAAATTAGTTTGACAGGGCAGAGACCACCTGAATAGAAAATCAAATATTTCATGTTATTTAAGGTGTATGTCTGTTGGCTATTAAAATACTCCTCTTTAATTTATTACAGCAACACACACAATACTCATGTCATCCTCATTTTCTAAATCAATAATCAGCACAGCATGCTTCATTAACAGTGACCAATCACGGATGAGCTGGGGATCTCATTTTACAACATGAGCATTCCTAAGACATAAACCATCTGCTACTTGTAGTAACAGAAAAATCAAATTAATCCATTCTTATCATGCATTCAGATTTTAAAGCAATTAAAGATGCTCTTAGTGTAATCGCAGCCACAGAAGTAGTTCTGTAATGAGGGAAGCAAACTCTTCACTGAACTTTCTGTCATTCTCAATACATTTGAAAACTTTACAAGCTTTCTGCACTCCAGTGGGCCATTGTTCTCTGAACACAGATGTTGAAAACAACAAGCAATTTTTATTAAACATTTAATCTTTGCACATTTGAAGGAGTTTAAATACTGAACACTGATCAAAACATAAAACATATAAACACCAAAAATAACTCCATATTAAAATGAGGCATAATGTCTACGTTAAAGTTACAATAAGAAAAAATTCAGAGATGAGGTTTTTCCAATTCCTTAAACTCCTGCCCTTACCCCTTTTATTTCCTAACACATATGGTATGTGTTGATACCATCGTCAACATCTGCAGCACCTGAGCAATGGTATGGGAAGCTTTGTTTCTGAACAGTATAAATGTGCAGTTTTATGTAACTTTTTCTTCCCCTTAGGCTGTATCTAATGTGAACGCTATTACTCAACAACTAAAATTTGAATGCACAGCACATCGATCCTTCCATAGAATTAACACAAAACCTATGATTTTACAAAAAAAGAGAAAGAAAAGGTAAAACCTATTACCAAAGTATCAAAGAACCAAGTTTTCTAAAGCAAAGAAAGTAGTATGGCTGGGCCAAGCTCCCTGCTTTAATAACAAAACAAATAAAAAAAAAAACCCCACTAAGATTCAAAATTACAATTCAAAGTCAAGAATTTTGGAAATCAATCAAAATAATCATTAAGGTTTCTGAATGGAATCAGATTGTACACATATCATCTTCCTTTTCAAATCAGGTAGCATACTGAAGGATGAGTAGGGGTGTGTGAGCTAGACAAGGAGAGGCTGAGGGGAAGAGCATTCTGGAGGCAGCAGCAAGCAGAAAGCAAATCATGAAAGATGACATTCACTCCAAGATTAATTACTGAAAATGCAGGGCATGCCTGGCACTATTCTAGGCTCTACATAGCACAAAATAAGACACAAGGCTCTGAGCAAATGCAGCTTCAATGCTACTGGTGGGAGACAGACAATATACAAATATAAAAACACCAGTTGGTATTAATAGCTCTGATAAAAAATTTTTTTTTTATTTTTTTTGAGACGGAGCCTCAAGCTATCCCCCTGAGTAGAGTGCTATGGCATCACGCTCACAGCAACCTCCAACTCCTGGGCTCAAGCGAGTCTCCTGCCTCAGCCTCCCAAGTAGCTGGGACTACAGGCGCCTGCCACAATGCCTGGCCATTTTTTGGTTGCAGCCATCATTGTTATTTGGCAGGTAATAAAAAATTTTTAAAGCTGATAGGATGAAGAGAGACTGGGAACTATTTTAGAGTGGGTATTCAGGTATCTATAGAGGTAACATTTAAACTGAAAGTTGAATGACAAAAAAGGAGCCCGTCATGGGAATCTGGATTTATTCCAGTGAGAGAAACAGCTAATATAGAAGCCCAAAATCAGAACAGAGCTTTAGGAGAACTCTAGACTTCTAGGGTTAGAGAAATAGTGTACAACATTTAATACCAAATTTTTGCATTCATCAGTGGTTTTGTTTACTATTAATGTTCTAGTCCCAAATCCTGCCTCAGAGACAGAAAATATACGCACACTATACAAATTCAGTGAAAAATACAAGATTGTTTATATGACAGTGACAAATACAAGATTGTTTTGTTTATTTTTACTGGATTAACAGATTAAGCAGAAATATTGGGTCACACCATTTGAGACAAAAGAGAGATGGGTCAGAAAGAGAGGTAACAGTGTCCAATTCTTCATAGTCACTGGAACGATTTTATCAGCCAATGCAAAAAGTCCTCGGCTAAATCCATAAGAACTGCCATTTTCATCTTTTAAAATGTCCCTTGTAAAATTACAATGAGCTACTAGTTTTCACTTATCACACTACCAAAAATCCGAATCTGGAAACACACATACATTATGAGTAAGACCGGGAATGACCAGCTCTTTCTCCATACACTGTTGATGAAAATGGAAAACTCTCTACACCAGGGATGGGGATCTGATGCTATTTACCAAACTACAAATGCATTTTCTCTTGATTCAGAAAATCCATGTTGGAAATTATTCCCACAAATGTATCAAACACGCATACATGTATATGTATATGTTCACAGTCTCAAATACCAAAAGCAATATTCTAATTTTGACACAAAATCATTTGGCAACAAAATTTGATTTCAATTGATATAAACGTTTATGATCTACACTTAGTTAACAATGTGAATAATCATAGTTTTCCATCAGAAAAAGAAACTTGTTAGTTTACCGGGTGCTGCCTCCACTGTAAGTATTAAGCAATTTTAGAACGTGTACCACAATAATATTTCTAAAATCCAAAATTATGAATTCTATAACATATCTAATCCCCTTTGGATTTCAGAGAAGGGATTGAGGACCCACATAAGCTTATTCATTACAATATTGTTTACAGAAGTAAAATGCTACAATCCAAGTGATCACCAATAGGGAACTGACTGAATCAACTTTAAACAAGTGAACTTTCCCTCCTCAACAGCCCTTCCATATCTAGTTCCTAGCCTACTATGAGGGTGAAGTATCTCCTGTTTGTATGGCATGCTCTATTTTCATAGGCAACTTTCACCTCATCAATCTCTTAAAGACAAATAGATTAGATCCCTACTTGAGGGCCGAATAGCACATTTGCTTAGGAAAGACTATGTGAGATAACCTGAGATTTACATAACAGCTCAAAGTCAACTAAAGATACAAAAAGTCTCCAACCAAACCCCACTATCTACCATTTCACTAATCCATCCTTTTATAAAAGAAATTCCCCCACAAATCTCTCTCTCTCTCTCTTTTTTTTTTTTTTTTCTGGAGACAAGAGTCTTACTCCGTTGCCCCAGGCTAGCATGGCTGGGGCATCATAGCTCACAGCAACCTGAAAGTCCTTGGCTTAAGATCTCCTTCTTGTCTCAGCCTTCGAAATAACTGGGACTACAGGCACCACCACAACTCCTTGCTACTTTTTCTGCTTTTAGTAGAAACAGGGTCTCATTCTTGCTCAGGTCGGTCTCAAAAACTCCTGAGCTCAACAATCCAGCAGCCTCAGCCTCCCAGAGTGCTATTGCGCCTGACCCCATAAACATCTTTGAAAACAATCTTTGAAAAGAATCATGACACAAGTAACGGAGAAATAATGTGGAGAAATTTTAATCATAGTTCTACTGGCTAATGTAATTGGGGAAGCTTTTTTAGCACAGAGCCAGTACATGTCCTTAAAGGACAGGAAGAAGGCAAAAGAAAACGATACTGGCAAAAAGTGAGGAACATTCATCTAAGAGGCTCAGTTTGAACCTTTTGGGGCTGAGGAGAAGCACACAGATACAATTACTCTTTTGTTCTTATTGTTCTTCTGCTACGTGAACAATAACATGCTCAGGAACAAATTCTAGAAAACCAATAAAGATTTTACAATATCTGCAAATTATTTTTATAAACAAATTCCTGAGAAAAAATTTTACAAATGACTGTGAACAGGAGTACACACTTACACAGGAGCAAGAAGTTATTATTATCACCAGCCCTTAGAATGATAATTTATATACAGAAGTAAACTGTGTAACCATTTCTTTTATTTTAGTAAGTACAAATAGCAGAAATAGAAGGATGGGTAAACAAGCAGGAGAGATACTTAAGACATTGGTAAACACACATTCAAGAAATGTCTAAGAGTAGGAAAAGCCAAAGCAAAATGTACATTTCAATATTGCTACGAAATGCCTATCACATAACTTAAAATATCTTCCTTCCCCCCAACACAAAATAAAAATAAGATAAGAGCCACTTATACTTAACATGAATGAAATGCACACACATATATAAGGTATTATAAATATTTAAGTCATTAGCCAAAGAGCAGGTATCAATTCTAGTTATTTGATAAGTGTAAATCACTAATTACAATAAAAACTGAGAAATTTCCCATGAATAATTTTAAAGTAAGATAGTTATGAAACTTGTGTATTAAAAAAGAGAGAGTTATAGGCCCCCTTTGCTCAGAGCTACTTTATCACACAATGGCTATGTCAAGTAACATTTGGATGCACATACTTGTTGGGGATAAGATGTTTGGGGGCCAACATATCACTCTCTCAAATACAAATACAACATTTAACAATGTGCTCTGCTGCAAAATAAGCCTTATAACAGAAATATATTGTGCTTGTTTTCATGGCAACTTCCATTAATGGTCCACCTTCTGGCATTCCTTGTAACTGAGCAAAAGTTAACAGCCACAGCAAGACAAAAGAAATTAAATGTCAAAAATTAACATTTTATAATTGTTAGGATATAAGTATCAGAGAGTCAAGTAAAACAGGGTACAGACACAGACAAAGACACAGGCATACAGGAAAACAAATTCCTCTGAACTTCCCAGGATGAGTCAATCCTGGCTTTCTGATTAGCTGGCAAAACTATGTTGTGAAAACATAAGAAATTCCCATGATTGAAAACCTATCCCTTGGCTAGGCATGGTGGCTCACACCTATAATCCTAAAACTTTGGGAGGCTGAGGCAGGAGGATTGCCTGGAGTAAGGAATTCCTTGGAGACCAGTCTGAGTAAGAAGACCCTGCTTCTACCAATATGAAAAACTGCAAGGCATGGTGGCATGTACCTGACATCCCAGCTACTTGGGAGGCTGAGGCAGGAGGATTGCTTGAACCCAGGAGTTTGATGTTGCAGTGAGCTATGATGTTGCCACTACACTTTAGCCCAGACAACAGAGCAAGACCCTGTCAAAAATCAAACCAAAACAAACCAACCAAAAAAATCTATCTCTTATGGATTTGAGTAAGGTTACAACAGCCTAATTCTTCTATCTATCTATAAAATACCAGATCAGACTTTTCAAGAACTCTTGTTTTGCTACAATTCTATCTTGAAAATCAAACTATTACTTTATAAGAAAAGAAAGTCAACTTTAGAATTTAATACTTAATATCATAATCTGGTCCCAAAACCTGAGTGTATTTGTTCCCAAAATGATTTTAACAATCAATTTCTTTATTTAAATTGAGATTTGAATCCACAGCAAGAGGAATATCTCTAAGGAAAACATAGACTGTACAAAAAAAAATTATCACATGAAATTATAATTTAATAGTAATAATAGCCAAAATGATCTGAAGAACCTTTAGGAAAAACCACTGATTTAACAGCATAGTCAGTCAATGTGAAAAGGACTTCTATCTTGAAAGCACTCAATAATCATCCATAAATGGCCAAAATGATTTTGCATAGAAAATGAATTTAAATGTGGTCAAAACCTAATGGTCATGAACAGAGTTACATTCATGCAGTTATTAAATAAATGGGGATTCTTTTTAAAAAAAATAGCCTAAGAAACTGTAACAAATACCAATTGAATGTGAAGAAGAAAGATGAGGAAAGGGGGTTGTTGTCAGCTAGGAGTTGGTTAAGTTTATTCTGAAAAAAGAACTACAGAGTAAATATTTTGGAATCTCAAGGCCATTTAGTCCATGTTGCAAGTACTCAACTCTGTTGTAAGCTAGTGAGTATGGCTATGTTACAATAAAACCTTATTTATAGACAAAAGTTTTAATCTCATTTGATGTTCATATGTATAGAAATGCTAAAACCATTCTGGATTTATGGCTATATAAAAATAGATTGCAGGCCAGATTAGGCCCATAGAAAAGATTTTGCCAACCTATGTTCTAAATCACACACTTTATCAAACTCTTAGCTCTTAATCACAAAACAGAAAATAGATCCCTTTATCCCTTGTATTTTCCATACCTATTTCCTAGATATTTTACAGTTTATCTCTGACTTTGAATCTTCAATGCCTTAGATCAAAGAGTCATCACTGTTCACTTAGCTATTTGCCAAAAAACATCTTTTGTGACTTTCAAGCCTCCAATGATGGTTGCACCTCTACTCCACCCTAAAGAACTTGGTTCATCAGGTAGAAATACATAAATAACAACACAGACAATTAAAGAATATGTTGATGAATTTAATTTGATTTAGTAGCTATTTATTTTATATAGCTATTAAATAAAATTAAAAGACAAGCAAAAGACAGTTAGAAAATAGTCATTTTTTACAAACACCAATGGGACATTTGCAAATTTATGTGTGTAAATGCATATAAAGATGATGTTAACATATTGTGAAAATGTGGAGTCCCCATTCACTGATCAAAATATAAATCTAGAATTTTTTTACTAACAAAAAAATCCCTGTAAAATAATCAGAAAGTGAAACAAAATTCATTTCTATATTGTTTATATAACAAAAAAAATATAACAAATGAAATGATGAGTTAATGGATCCAGGCACTGAGCATCATCAGCTGCCAACATTTAAAATAAAAGAGAGGTATTATGTGCCTCCTAATGAGAGGACACAATGCCATTTTATTTATAGTCAGACCCAGATCCAATCAAATGGTGATTCTACCTGCCAACTTGGAGAAAATATGGAAGAAAACATTTAACTGTATCTAAGTAAAAAATTATCAAAATGCAGACCGTTTTTTGTAAATGGACAACATTTGGAAAAGCAAGCAACCTACATACTCTAGGCTAACATCAAACTAGTAGATGAACAACCACAGGGCCACATGAGAGAAAAACAAAATTAAATTGAAGAAGAGTAGGAGAAGGCAGGCAGCTTTATATTAATCTGCAATTTAAAATAAGTAAAATGGGCAACAATGAACTACAGTGTCTAGAGCGACACATTTCAGTAAAAAAAAAAAAAAAAAAAATCCAGAAACTAAAATAAGTTATATGCTAAAAGTCAGAAAAATAGCTACTTTTGGAGGGAGAAATGGGGCTATGATTGGCATAGAGCATATGGAAGGGCTTCTGTAGTCTCTGGAACAGTTCCAGTTCTTTCTTTCTCTCTTTTTCTTCTTGTACAGGATCTTGCTCTGTTGTCCAAGCTGGAGTACAGTGGCACAATCATCACTGCAGCCTCTAACTCCTAGGCTCAAGGACATCCTCCTGTCTCAGCCTCCTGAATAGCTAGGACTACAGGGATGCACCACCATTAAAATTTTTCTTTCTTTTTTTTTTTTTAAGAGATTGGGACTTGCTATCTTAGCCAAGTGGGTCTTGAACTCCTGGCCTTAAGCTATGCTCCCAACTAAGCCTCCCAAGTCACTGGGATTACAGGTGTTAGCAATTGTCTCTTGCTGGAAAAGTTCTATTTCTTGACTGAAGTGATAATTACAAGCATGCTGACTTCTTCTCTTTTATTCTCTCTCTCTCAAAAGCTAGAGGACAATGTCAGATCATTGCTCACTGTAGCCTTGAATTCCTAGGCTCAAGCAATCCCCCTGCTTCTGCCTCCTGAGTAGCTGAACTACAGGTACATGCTACTGCACCTGGCTGCCTGTTTACCTCATGATAATTCACTACGATATACATTTGTTTCTGGTGGCTTTCTGCATCTGTGTTCTATTTTATGATGAAAAGGTTAAAACTAACTAACAAAAGAAAATTAAAAATACAACTATATGTTCATATATATCATACATACATGTACTTTTTTTTACATATGTATATGTAAACCTATAGGATTCAGTCATAGCTAGGGAAGGAAGAAAAATCATAGTTCAACACTTTGGTAAAAGTAAAAGAAAAAAAAACAAATAAATGAGCAAACATTTACTGTAAGATGATCGTAAATATAAAATAAGCCAAATAAACTACGAAAGGGAGAAGCAAACAAGCTAGTTCTTTCCTTCTTTGAAAAGCTCAACAAAATAGACTAAACTCTAATAAGCTGACAAAATGGAGGAGGGAAAAAACATAAAGTATTATTACTATAAGAAAGAAGATATAATACCAGATCTGAATAAAATTTTTTAAATACTGAAGGCTGGGCAGGGAAAAGATACGACTTAATGTCAATAAATTTGAAGATCTAAATGATATTTAAAAAAAATGAATGAAACAGGTAGTTTTCTAAGAAAGGACAAATTTATACAATCAATGCAATAAGCTACAAAGAATCTAAATTTACCAATAATTTTATAAGATAATAGACATGTATTTAAAGGTTCTCCTCTACCACTACAATGTCCCAACCAAAGGCAGCTGACCTAGATTACAGTTCAGATAATTTATAACATTCCTTCAAGGAATTAATCACTCCTATTATGTTTAAACTGCTCCATAATAAAAGCAGAAGTAGGAGCTGGTGGGGGGGGACACTGCATTCATTATATGTTAATATCAAAACAATACAAAGAAAGTACAAGAGAAATAATCTCACACTACACTATGACCAAGAAGGAATCTTTCCAAAAATGCATGAACATTTTAATATTACAAAACCTATTAACTGTCATAAGTCAGATAAAGGAGAAATGGCCATAATAACAGTTTACTGAATATAGCAAATCTTTGATAAAATTTAACACCCATTCCTAATTTAAAAATAAACTAAGCAAGAAAAAAATTAAACTTCCATTCCTCTAAAGAGCATTTATTAGGGTGAAAAAAAATACAAATGCGCCATTTATAATGATAAAACATAAATAAATTTCTTTTAACATTCAAAAACAGTTAAAAGATACTGGCTATTCATGCCAATGCCATTAATACAACATTGTTAGAGAGATTTTGGCTAACCCAACAGGTCAATAAAAGACATAAGAAATAGAAACATTAAAGGAAGACAAAATTATAATTTATACCTGATATTATCTACCAAAAAAAACCCTCAAGATAATAAAAAAAATTTTAATTATAAAATAAATAAGACTATATGACTTTTAAAATAAAGAAAAGTTTCTCAACCTGAACTAGGAATAAACATTTTAAAAAGGCTTTCCTAATATACCAAAACCAGCTCAAAATTCAATAAATATTTATTGAGTGATATGCCAGAGACTGCACTAAACACTAGACAAACTGAAAACAACTACAAGGAAAATAACCTAGTCCAACAGCAACAACAAACTTAATATGTTGTAAAAAAAACCTTGATGAAAATGTACAACTTGTTTGGAGGACTTTAAACAGCAAATCAAGATGAACAACATATTACTGGATGGTAATACTCACTATTAGGGAGTAATACTCACTATTACTCCCTCTAGTATTAGGGTAATACTCACTATTATAAATCTTCTACATAGTAATTGGTATATCTAAAGCAATTCCAATAAAAGTTCCAAAACAATTGTGAAAACAGAAGGTGGCAGGCAGATTCTGAAGTCCATCTTCAGGGGTCCTTAAACTTTTTAAACACGGGGCCAATTCACTGTCCCTCAGACAGTAAGAGGGCTGGACTGCGGGCCCCAGAAGGAGTTGGCTGCTAAGCAGGACAGGCAGCCGCAGCACAAACACCCTGTGGGCCGGATAATGTCCTAGGTGGGACGCATGTGGCCTGTGGGCCATAGTTTGAGGTTGCCTGATTTTGTCTAACAATACCTACATTCAAAAAAAATTAACAGTGTGAAGGTAGCTCTATAAAGTACAAAAATATTAAATAATGTAAGATTTTCATAAAGAGAGGCAAGTAGATCAATAAATAAAAACTAAGTCCAAAACAGATGAATACCTGCAAAATTTAGAACATGATAAACATTTCTGAATGGATTTGTTATAATGATTAAGATAATTTTCTGGTTTTACAACTGGATAGAAAGATATGATTAATTAAAATTGTGAAAAAATAAATAGACAAGGACTAAATGAAGGAAGAATATGATAAGTGTAATTTCAAACTTGTTGAATTTGAGGAACTCTCATGGAATCAAATTAGAGACAGGACAAAAGGCAGTTAGATATTAGTAGATGGGTCTACAGGTCATAGTAATGGTCTAGGTTGGAGTTATCAATTTGGTTGTCTTGCACATAAAGTTGATAATAAAGTTATAGACTGAGATGAAGTTTCCAAGAGGAATGTGTAACTGAGAAGAGAAAAGCATTCAATCTTGAGGAATACAAACATAATCAGCCAATAGGAAAACCAGGAGTTAAACTTCAGGTCTGAAAATAGCCACTGGAATTACCAAAGTACATTCTGAATAGCATAAGGCTACAGAAGGAGACTCATGTGAAGAATTCAAGTAAAAAATCCAGTAAAAAGTAATGAAACAATATATTTATTTATTTTTCTTCCCTTTCTTTTTCCTTTCCTTTTTCCTTTCTTTTCCTTTCTTTCTTTCTTCTTCCTGGAGGGGTATGTGTGTGTGTTTTGGGGTGGGGGAGACAGTGTCTCACTCTATCGCCCTAGCTGGAGTGCAGTAATGTCATCATAGCTCACTGTATCCTCAAACTCCTTAACTCAAGTGATCTTCCTGCCTCAGCCTCCCAAGTAGCTAGGACTACAGGCCTACACCACTATACCTGACTATATATTTTTTTTTTTGGTAGAGATGGGGTTTTGCTCTTGCTCCGGCTATTCTTGAACTCCTGACCTCAACTGATCCTCTCACCTCTCAGCCTCCCAGAGTACTAGGATTACAGGTTAGAGCCAGCATACTAGGCCACAGAACAGTATCTTTAGAAGGACTTACATCTATAATATTTTTTTAAAAATGAGGAAATAAAGACAGAAAGGCATTAAAAAAAAGTCTGGAAAAATTTATTCAAATAAGAAACAATGGTCATCACAGAGGAAAGAATTAAAGGTAGTTTTTAACTTCATACACTTCCATATTGTATGACTACTTTAGCAAAAATATGAGATTTATACACGAGCAAGAAATAAAGACAGTTTAGTTTGGAAAACAAATTACAGAAAAAAGCTACCATCCCAAATATTTCCTAATATGAAAAACTTGTATGATTTTTCAAAAGGTCAATAGAAACCCTACAGGGGTCCCTCAAAGATCCAAAATATTCAACTCTTTCATTATAGATATATCCTATGAAGTAAAATAATTTATTCATTCTTTAACCAGCCTTCTCACTGCACTGAAAACACTGGAGGTAAGAATATAAATAAGATAGTACTTCTCGTTAATCTGCAGGGCCTATAGTGTTAATAGAAAGCACAGACACATACATAAATAACCATAATTAAACATGATGATTATATATACAAAGGGCCAAGGAATGTGCAAGTTAAAATATTTTACAAAAGAAATAAATTTGAACTGAATCTAAAGAAAAATGAAATAGGAGTTTAAATAGAGTAGGTCATCATATTTAAAAGGAGTAGAAAAACAAAAGCTCAGAGACACGAAGAAACATTTGAGAAGAATGAGGATTTCTGATGTACTTAAAATCTGTATTCACCCATTCCACCCACTAAGCTAGTTGGTTCCCTGTGTATGCACCACCACTACTAAGGAGAATCTGAAACCCTTACTTCTCTCCTTAAGTACCCAGCGTATACAATTGGCTCTTTTTCTCCTATGTGCTAAAGAAGAAAATTAGCATCCATATATTAAATCATGAGTACTCAAGTCTCGAACATTATATTAAGATTATTTTAATTTGAACTTGTCACAACACATAGTAAGACCATACCACTGAGCAGAAAAAAAATCAAAGAAAGAAAAAAAAAGCAAGTCAAAATATGTTTTCTGTGCCTTTGGCCAATTATATAAGAGAGAAAAGAAAGACAAAAAACACTAAAGTTAGCTTATTGGCTTAAAAAAATCCCTGTCTCCTAATGTTTGAAACAATATTTGGTTGTTATTGTCCCACTACTATACTACCCCTGAGACCTGTTCCTGGAGAAACTTCTATGTCTCAGGAACTGGATTTAATGGAACATATTAATTTTTTTTAAGCCACTGTCTAAAAACATCTATTATAGATCACTAGGAATTTAATCCTACAATCATCACCTTTTCCCAAATGGTCACTACCTCAGCAAGACTTCTCAAAATTACACAAGCTGTTTATTCAGTAACATTTTTCGAGTCCTGTGTTTAATAACGTCCTTATGGAGTATCAGTTAAATGTATTACCTTGGTTTAAATCAGTATCAAGTAATAAGACCAATTAATCATCCACATTTTCCTAAATATTTTGTATATATTGCTATTTTAAGAAAGGACATGGTAATTATAGAAAAAGTAATTAGTACTACCATCTTCTTTTAAAAACTTAAATATATACATTGTTGGCTCCCAAGGGATAAAGTGGTAGAGCTAAAGTTAAAGAGCATCAACCCCAAAGAAAAACCCATTTCTACTCCTACTTGTTCTATTAACAACCACCAAATACCTTTTACTTTTATATTTATTTATTGCCACAGACAAAACCACATAACACAACAAATGTACAATATATTTCACATGCTTTAATGAAAAAGAAATAAAGTCATCTCCTCATTTCTTTTTTTTTTTTTTTTTTTTTTTTTTTGAGACAGAGCCTCAAGCTATCCCCCTGGGTAGAGTGCCGTGGCATTATAGCTCACAGCAACCTCCAACTCCTGGGCTCAAGCGAGTCTCTTGCCTCCGCCTCCCAAGTAGCTGGGACCACA
>CAUYTI010031286.1:0-28460 GCA_963575145.1 Galago senegalensis | reverse complement strand
CCGGTTATAACAACATGGTCACCTTCTTTGAGGGTCGTGTGTGTTCGACCCACTGCGCAAGGGGCACAGATTGTACACCAGGCCCCTTCTGCCTCTGCTGCTGCTGCTGCTCCCGAGGCCTTCCTGCCTCCATCAGCGTTCATGTGATCCTCGTGAGAGAGAAGTTGAGGAAGTCAGAAAGAGGGCACTGCGGAAGGACTATATGTGCCACACAGAATGTCCCCCACAAGGTTGCCGATGCCTTGATGTGTGGCCTCCCCCAGCTTTTCGTGCTCCTGAAGTTTCTCTACCCAGACACGCAGGTGGCAGGGTGTGGGCTGTGGGGGTGTGACCACACTACTGGTGAGTCTGGGTCAACCCCCTACAAGTGCAAAATGTATGCAAGGTCAGAAGGTCACCTCTATAGCCTGCCTCGGCTTTTTTAAAGTGTGGAAACAACAGAGAAGCCATACTTCTGTTCTTCAGTGCTCCGTAATTTTACATTCAGATGTGAACATAATAGTTTAAAACATTCCTAGTAAATCATTTCAGCCTTCAGAAATATAAACTGTGTGTTTCCTGTAGCTTCTCCCATCCCTTGGCACATGCCTTTACACTGCTGGAGGCCTGGCCCCTCTGACAGAGAAGCCTATATGGTCCACATTATCCTTAATGGTTGTGTAATGCTCCACAGAATGTATATACCACAGGTATTTTAACCACTTCTCTATATGCAGAATTTTCCAGTGCTACTAGTATTTTGGTGTTGTAAACAAAGCTGCAGTGAATATCCTGGCACAGTGCATATTCTTTTCTTGCAATCCATTAAATACAACAGATTTTTATAAGAGGAATTTCTAGATCAAAGGGATAAGCCCCTTTGAAAGTGGTCGATGTCTGTCACCAAATGGTTTTCAAAAAAGCTGGCACCAATTTAAACTCTGATTGCATATGAAAGTATATGCAACAATATTATCATTATTTCATTTTATTTTATTCATCTTTTAATCTCAAAATATTTATTAAGGTGGTACACATGTCTTTGTTGCGTGGATATCTTCTATCATGCTTACGTCAGGGCTTCTGGTGTACCTGTCATCAATGTAGAGTTCATTGTACCCGACAGATAGTTTTTATCCCACATTCACCCCCCCACACTCCCCTCTCCTTGATGTCTCAAGTCCTTTAAATCACTTTGGGCCCATGTATACTCATCTATTATTAGCACAGTGCCCACTTATTAGCGAGACTGCATGGTGTTTGGTTTTCCATTCTTGAGACACTTCTCTTAGGATAATGGTCATCAATTCCATCCAACTTGTTGCAAATGATGTTATTTCATTCCTCTTCATGACTGAGTAGTATTCCATGGTATATATACAAGGTGGACATAAAGTCTGTGTGCAATTTAAAATAGTTTAACATCGTAAATTGCACACGAACTTTATGTCTATTCTGGTCTGTATATACCACAGTTTCTTTATCCACTCATGAAGTGAAGGGCACTTAGGTTGATTCCACATCTTTGCAATTGTGAATTGTGCTGTGATAAACATTCCAATACAGGTGTCCTTTTGATAAAATGACTTCGTTTCTTTGGGCAGATACCCTGCAGTGGGATGGCTGGATCCAAAGGTAGGTCCACATGCATTTCTTCAGGGAATCTCCACAGTTTTCCATACAGGTCGTACCAGTTGGCAGTCCCAAACACAAACAGCGTATAAGCATTCCTTTCTCTCTTCACCCACACCAGCATCTATTGTTTTTTGATGTTTTAGTAATGGCCTTTCTGACATGGATAAGGTGCTATCTCATTGTCATTTTAATTTGCATTTCCCTGATGATGAGTGATGTTGAGCACTTTTTCCATCTGTTTGTTGGCCATTTGTCTATCTCCTTTTGAAAAACTTCTGTTCATGTCTTTTGCCTACTTTTTGATGGGCTTCTTTGTTTTTGTTCTTGCTAATTTGGTTCATTTATTAGTAGATTCCAGATATCACCCCTTTGTCATGTGTATAGTTTGAGAATATATTCTCCCATTGTGTAGGTTGCCTGTCCCCTCTGTTGATTATTTCCTTTGCTGTAAAGGAGCTTTTGAATTTAATTAAGTCCTGTTTTAATTACTTTTGCAGTTGCTATATTTGGCATGGGGGTCTTAGGCATAAATTCTTTTGCCTAGGCTGATGTGTAGGAGAGTCCTTCCTACGTTTTCTTCTCAAATTTGTATGGTTTCATGCCTTACATTTGAGTCTGTAATCTGTCTTGAATTGATTTTTGTATATGGTGAGAGATAGGTGTTCCGTTTCTTTCTTCTGCATGTGGCTATCCAATTTCCCCAGCATTATTTATTATTGGGGCTTCCTTTCCCTATAAATGGGGCTTCCTTTCCCTAGCCTGTGTTGTTGTCTGCTTTGTCAAAGACCTGTTGGTTGTAGGTGGATGGCTCTATTTCTGAGTTCCCTATTCTGTTACATTGGTCTGTGTCTCTACTTTCATACCAATATCATGCTGTTTTGGTTACTGTTGACTTGTAGTATCCTTTGAAGTCAGGTAAAGTGATGCCTCCTGGTTTATTCTTTTTACTTAAGATTGCTTTGGCTATTCAGGCTCTCTTTTGGTTCCAAGTGAAGCTTGGCATTGTTATTTTTAGATCTGTGAACTATGACTCTGGTATTTTGATGGGGGAATGTGTTGAATGTGTAAATCACTTTGGGCAGTGTGGACATTTTAGCAGTGTTGATTCTACCAATCCATGAGCGAGGGATGATTTTCCATTTGTTTGTGTCATCTGCAATAATTTTCATCAGTGTTTTGTACTTCTCCTTGTAGAGGTCTTAACCTCCTTTGTTAAGTATGTTCCTAGGTATTTTATTGTCTTTGTAGCTATTGTGACTGGTACTGAGTCCTCAATTCTGATAGCTTGTGCCCCCATTATCATTCAGTTTGAGGAATCTTTTCACTTCCCTCATAATTTCATCATTGAACCAAGGATCATTCAGCATCAGGTTGTTCAATTTCCATGACTTTGTGTAGATTTTAGTGTTTCTCTTGGAATTAACACCTGTTTTGATCCCACTGAGGTCTGAGAAGATGCATGGTATGATTTTAATTTTTTTCCCAATGTGCTTGTGGCCTAAGATATGATTAGTCTTGGAAAATGCCCCATAGGTCAATGAGAAAAAATGTATTTTCAATACTTTGGGGGTAGAATATTGGGTAAGTGTCTGTCAGATCAATTAGTTCTAGAGTCTTGTTTAAGACCAGTGTTTCTTTATTCATTTTCTGTTTCAATGATCTGTCCAGTTCTGTCAGTGGTGTGTTGAAGTCCCTGACTATTAAGATGCTACTGTCTATTTCATTGCTTAGATCCAGAAAAAAAATTGCTCTATGAAACTGGGAACTTCTGTGTTAAGTGTATATGTCTTTAGGATGGTTATGACTTCTTGTTGAATTCCTCCCTTTACCATTACATAATGACCATGTTTGTCTTTTTTTTTTTTTTTTTACCATTGGTGATTTAAAGACTATATTTTCTGATATGAGGAAGACTACACTTGCTAAATTTTGGTTTCCATTGGCATGGAGTATTTTTTTTCCATCCCATTATCTTGAGTCTGTGTGAGTCCTTGTGAGTGAAATGTGTTTCGTGGAGACAGAAAATTCCTTGAGTTGAGTTTCTTCATCCACTCACCCAGTCAGTCTATGTGTTATAAGTGGGTCATTCAGACCATTCACATGGAGTTTTAGTCAATACTAAAACTGATTGATATGCGAGATGGTGTTCTGTTCACTTTCTTGGATGATACTTTATTGTTTCGGTTTTTCCTCTTGTGTTATAGTTTTATAAGAGCTATGGCCTATAAATTTTGGGTGTTTTTACACTGTTGTGCTGTTGCATGTATAATGCACTTTTAAGCATTTCCTGTAAGGCAGGTCTAGTAGTGACAAATTCCCATAGTGTTTGCTTCCCCAGCAAAGACTGTATTTTTCTTTCATTCATGAAACTTATACAAAATTCTTGGCTGGCAGTTATTATGCTTAAGGAGACTAGATAGGACCCCATTCCTTTCTGGCTTATATGATTTCTCTTGAGATGTCTAAGGTTAGCCCGATGGGTTTTCCTTTACAAATTATTGGATTTTTCTACCTCATGGCTCATAGGAGTTCCTCCTTCATGTAGACTTTGTCCAGTCTAATGACCATACACCATGGTGGTATCCTTTTGGAGTGAATCTCTCAGGTTTTAGTTGAGCTTATTGTGTCTGAATGTCTAATTCTCTAGCATGATCAGGGAAGTTTTCCTCAACCATTCCCTCAGATAGGTTTTCCAGGCATTTTGCTTCTCCTTCTTCACCTTCAGGGATGCCTATGATTATTATATTTGGCCATTTTATATCTGGATTATTTTTCTGGTTCCTTTGAGTTGGTTTTCCATTTTCTCTTGCACTTCCCTACAATCCATGTTTAAATTCTTTATTTCTCATCTCAGTATTATCATTTAGTTGGAATCCGTTGCTAGAGAGCAGGTGTGCCCCTTGGGGTGGGGAGTGTCCTTTTTCTCTGATGTTTCATACTTCTGGAGTTCTCACACTGGTTCCTTCTCATCTGGAGCAGCTCTCACTTCTTTTTTTTTTTTTTCTTTTTTGCTTAGGTGGACCTTTCTCCACTCACTCTTAAGGGTGTGTGTGTAGCATATGTTAGGTAATAAGCTTTGGCTTTGTTTGTGGGCACTCTGATAGGGTTCTAGGTTCTGGATGGGTGCCTTGTTTATAGATATCCCTAGTGTGGTGGTTTTCTCAATTGATGGTCATCTGTAGGCTATAGCAGTGGTGCATTGTGTACATGAGCAGATTCCATGTCTTTCTTGATGAGAGAAGATTGAGGTCTTTGAAATCCTTCTCTTTCCTCAGCTCTATGATCTTCTTAACAGTGAATCACATTTGGCTGCCCAGTTTAATCTCTAAGTCAGTAGGTCATGCTCATGGGTAAGAATCATCCATGCCCTCCTGTGCGACTGGATCAGTAGATGCTGTAAAGGGCTGTAAGGGTAGCCGGCACTTGCTGGAGACAGCCAGCTGTACTGTTGTTTCCTGAAACTTGTGACTATCTCTAACCTCTCAGGAGAAGCACTCAAATGCTCCAGGTGATGGGCAGGGCCATGGAGCTCCTAAGAGACTACTTATTCTCCACCAGTGCAGAGATGAATGGAGGAGCAAGGCTGGGCTGGGCTGGGCTGGGCTGGGTCTGGTGAGCCTGCCTTCAGGCTCCACAAAGGCAGGCTCAAGAGCTGTCTCAACTCCTCAGCCAGGGTGGAGGGTCAGCTCCCAGGCTGCTGGGGAAAAGCCACCCAGGAGGGGCTGAAGTGGCCCTACCAAGCCAGAAAGACTGCTTGTAGGGGGGAGCCATCTGAGATGCACAGACTGGCTGCCAGGAGTTAGGTCTTCTCCTTCCTTTCCTGCCCTGAGGTCTCCTTCTAGCATGTGGCCACAGGCAGGAGCCCAAACAAGCTTAGCTCACCAGCAATGGTGTTACAGGCTGGAAGCTCCCCTGCCCAGGATCCCACCATCTGTCTTGTGGAAGGAGGGGGTGCTGTGTGAGTGTGCACAGCTTGGACCCACATCACACTGTCCTTTCAGTTCTGCCCACATGGGCCCCCTCACATCCCAAGATTTGTTTCCAAGTCCCCCCCTCCATGGCCCCAAGCAACATATGATCCAGTCCCAGGGCTATGGGATCTGGCCTGAAGGCCTGTCCACCAATCCCCCAATTTCAATCCCTGACCATGGCTGGGAGAAGTGTGCTGGTTTGGAGTTGCCCCTGGAATGCTCAAGCAGGTTTAACATCCTTCCACTTGAGGATGTGCCCTGCTCTGCTGGAGAAGCCAGGTGAGTAGCACCAAGGAGGGATGGCATGGAGGGAGCTTAGAGTACATCCATCCTTGGTCTGCTGCAGGTCTTTAAGAGGGAAGGTATGAGCCCCAGTCCTTGTGGGAGCTTCGGTGTAGTGGACACACCGACAGAGGGGAATCAGACACTCTGAGAGCCTTAGCTCAATTGTCCCTTGGGGGCCAGATGCAGTGTGCTAGGAGAATGGGGACCGAATACTCCATTCTTGGCAAAGGAAGGCACCCCCAGAAAAAGAGGAAACCTAAAATGTAACCTGAATGGATCAGAACAAAGAAAAGTCAGCTAGTTTACATTTAAGCTAGCCATTGTTAGCAAACTTCTTGCCTTTTCTGAAATTCTAGCCTGTTAGAGATACAGCTTACAAACACCCTACTGGGTCTGTGAGCACTGTGAGGAGACTAATGGCCATAGAAGAGATTATGGCAAGTCCTAGGAAAGATACATCTTCTAGGATGTTTCCTGCCCAGTAAACAGGCTAAGCAGAGACTCATTGTGGAGATCTGCATTTGCCTGGGGCAGAGACCAAGGGAGTAGCTCAAGCCCTGATATATGGACAGAAGAGCTTATATTCCTTATTGCAGAGGAAAATCCTCTGTGGTGGTGATGGGAGGAAAATACTGCCTCCCACCAATCCCTCGGAGGAGATTAATGCCAGTGGTGTTTTACTCCACAGAGACCTAACGGAGTTTAACACCTCCCTAGAAATCTGTGTGTGCCCTCTCATGCAGGAGGCTCTCCCAATACAAGGCTCAGATTTTAGATTTCTGAAGGCTACCCAAATAAGGTTAATAATAATAACAATAGGAGCTGACATGCTCACTCAGAAACTGCTGGCATCTTTGTTCCCTCCCTCCCTCGTCTTACCCTCTGGGAAAATAGGCTTCAATAAAATCAGAGTGGAGCAAACACTCTGGGCCATTGCCAGAATCCCACAAGCAGGCAATGGACCCCTGAGCTCTCACTTTTAATCTACTCTATGTCTCATGTCTCTCTTTACTGTCATTTCTCACTCTATATTTCTTCAGTCAGTTGCCGTCAATTTCCACAGGTCTCAGTGGACCCTGCTCCCCGGGGGACCCTGACTCAGTGGCTCACGCCTGTAATCCTAGCACTCTGGGAGCCGAGGTGGGTGGATTGCCTGATCTCAGGAGTTTGAGATCAGACTAAGCAAGAGCAAGACTCTGTCTCTACTCAAAATTGAAAAACTAGCCAGGCATTATGATGGGGACTGTAATCTCAGTTATTCAGGAGGCTGAGGCAAGAGGCTGTCGCTCAAGCCCAGGAGTTTGAGGTTGTGCCCTCTAAGCAGAACACACAGAGTGAGACTGTGTCTCCAAAAACAAAATAGTCCCTTGGGGCAATCAGTGACAGTGGGTGGGGAAGGGGAAGGGAATGAAAAGAGCCTAAATGGAGAAGAGGTAGAACTCTGGGCCCCCTTTCCCCTCTCCCTGGAATTGCTAGGCTCTGGGATCACACAGTTTCCCCAAGACACATCACAGTCTGGGCAGGAGGTTGGGAAATGTGGGGGGGGGCCCAGTGACACGAAGACTGAGGGGGTGAAGCTCCCTGAAGAGGGCAAAGGCACACAATGTGTAGAGAACAAGTATGTATGGCACCCACTGTCTGGTGGGTCAGGTCTGTGACCCCGAGGGGTCTGGCAGTCTGGTGCGTCACTCTCAAGCAGCTCCCAGTTAACTAGTTGGCAGCACCTCTTGGGCTCGTGAAGGTAGAGAACCTCTCCAGCAGCTCAGGAGGCCACTGACTGCTACAGGTGTGAGGAGAGAAGATACAAACCCATGGCTACTCTTTCCACGGGACTACAAGTTTCTCAGGGCTTGATCTCTGCCAAAATATTGCTCCATCTTGTTCTGCTCCACAACTTCTTCCCATGGAATCTCTGGTAGATTGTGGCACTGTTCCCTCAGAATTACACCTGAGCTATGTTTTTCTTCATCAAAAAATTTTCCTTCTTTCAGAGACAATCCAACCACTAACGTATCTAGTCAGCCATCTTGCCCCCACCCTCCTACCATTATTTTAAATAGTTTCCCATGTGATAAGCAAATTTGTGTCTCAATGTTCTTTATTTTTCTGTTAATTTTAATGCAGCTGAACAACATTTCATGACATCTGCTAGTGGCATCTCGTTCTGAGAACTGTTCATTTCTATCCTTTCCTTATCTTCTCTTTGGGACGGTCATGCTTTTTCTTCTTGATGGATAAATATTCTTTAAACATAGAGAATACCATGTCTTTTAAATAATTTGAAAATACTTCAAATTATCATCCTCATTGCTTCATTCTTTTGCTGTGCTCATTTGATTTTGTTTGTGGGAGCCGTTGGAAAGGCACTCATTCATGGCCTGCTGACACTTTCGTGCTCACATAAGTGTGTGCCTTTGGCCTGGAATATTTACTTCCATGGTATCCTGGTCCATTATGTGTGGCTATATCATAGTACATGGTGCTGGTTAATTTCTAAGATTAAAGTGGGTTTATTGGCTCAATGTTCTTCAGGCTGTACAAGAAGCCTGGCCCTGGCATCTGCTTGGCTTCTGGCAAAGGCTTCATACACACTTCTTTGTTCTGCTTAAGTCTGTGCATTGTACAGCACCTGGCCAACCCGACTGTTACATGTGTTTCTGGTGGGGAGAAACTGGGGTTCTTTACCTGCAGCACAGGATACATAACCGACTATCTCCCCACATCATCTCTGAGAAAAGACCCACTGGCCATTGAAGACACATGCCCACTATTGAAGCTGATCTTTCTCTGCCTGTTCACTATGTAAGTAAGACATTCTTCTGTCCAGTGCTTTATAAGTCATATCTTTCTTGGAGACCCCGACACCTGCAAACCATGCACTGAATTGACGTTGTAGGACTGCTGCTCCTGCTGCTGGCTATAGCCATGTTCCATGCAATGGGACTCCTCAACTGGAGATAGTAACAGGTGTCAATGATTGACAACATTTTAAATTATTTAGCATATTTAATAAGAGATTGATGTGTCCAGTATGATTTCTGGACTTTTTTTCCTATGCAGGAAAATTTCCTATAAAAATATCCACCAATTCCATCTTGTACTACTTTAAAATTTTCATCTACTGGGAATTTCTTTTGGTGTGAGAAATGACACTGGGATCCAGCTCCTCCAGCTCCAAATGTTGCCCAAGAGTGCCAACATCATTTATGGGGTAATCCATATTTTCTCCACTGAATTGACTTGTCATCATCACCAAATTCTAAATTCCCCTGTTTTAATCTTGCACATTTTTTCTTCCAGTTGATTTAAAATGGGCTGCCCTGGGAAGATTCTCTGAGGAAATGACCTGAAGTATACAGTAGGGAAAGTTGGAAATGGTGAGTGTGAGTGCATGGGTGAGAGAGAGAGAGAGAAAGAGAGGATGTGCGAGTGTGTGACCATGTGAGAGACAGAGAGAAAAAGAAGGAGTAGGGGGGGAGAAGGAGAAGGGGAAGAGGAGGAGGAGAGGAGGAAGAGTAGAAGAGAGAAGGAGGAGGAGAAGTAGAAGAAAGGAGAGGGGAGGAGAGGGAAGGGGAGGGGTGGGAAGCAGAAAGGAAGGGAGGGTTGGGGAGGGGAGACTGCACTCTCCTACTGAAAGGTACCTAAATCTTGGTGAATATTGCCTTCTTGCATTGAGAAAGAATGATTAATGTGTTCAAATCATAGATAATAAATTCCTACTACAGATGCTTTTCTATTAGACAAATTCAACATTTTCCATGTAGAAAAGGTGATCTCATTACCACTGATTTTTTTTAAATTTTTTTATTGAATGGTAACTGTGTACATTAACACACTTCTGGGGTACAGTGTGGTGTTTTCAAACACAATCCAAAACAATTACCACTGATTTTTATCATTGGCATTTGTTTTATGAGGTTTTAGCAATGTAAACACATCTGATCCATTTAACTCCAGTATTACCTCATACATAGTATTGTCTAATAATTGAGCAGTCATACTCATTTCATCCTTAGAAAGATACAGACTACTGCCTGTATAAAGGTAGGTAACTCACCATGTCTGTCCTTCTCACATGTCAAAAGTCAAACAAAATGGAAGGGGTATGGCCCAGTGGTCCCAGAACAACAAGGTTATGTTGCCTTATATTCTTGATGACCACAGTGATGCTTGATGGGAACTGCTTTATATCAGTTCACAGGTTCCTTTTATAGCACCTCCCCTTTAGAACTGGGGCCTAGGAATTGAGCAGGAGAACAATCTATCCACCAATACCATGACTTGTGGTTTTGTCCTTTATGCTAAATTGCTGTCCATGGGTCAAGCTTATTTGCCTTCAAGTTGTTGAAGAATGATTAAGGCCTTGAAGAATGATTAGGATTTGAATTCCAAACTGGATGATTTTTGAAAACCAGGAAATGGTTTACTAAAGACATGGCACACGGTGACTTCAGCAGTTTGGTTGCGACCTGAGGAACCATAAAGGGTCTGCAGTCTCAAACCCTGGCAAGCATATACCTCTGGGTATGCCAAGACTTTCGGGAGCCACACAAGCATGGATATTCCTTTCTGGACTCTCACATTGCCAATGCAGTCTTTCCTAAATCTGAACTGACTTAGAATGAGCAGTAGCTCCCTACTTCTGTTTTTCCAACTTCTCTTGTACCATCACCTTTCCCTATGTGAAAAAAGTACAGCATAACTCTCTCGTCTCACTTGGATGTACTGAAGGAGACATAAACCTTCTAGGGGATGAGGAGGGTTGGCTAAGTAAAAGGAGAATGTGAGAATGTATTGCATGAAAGTAAAGTCCCCAGACCAGAAAGTACCAGGGGCTCAGTAAGACCTTCTGAAGGCTCTCAGCAAGATGGCAGAATAGCAAGCCCCAGCACATGCTTCCCCTATGGAGACACTGACATAACAGCAATTTGCCTTGTGGAGACCTCAGGAAGGCTGTCAAGAGCTTGCAGCACACAGGCGAGTGGGAACCAAGAAGAGCTACATGGAAGGGGGGGGGAATTCCTTGCATTTTGCCCCCTTAGCTCTTCCCCCTCCCCGTTGTGACATGATAGAATTGGGAGAAAAATTCCCAACTCAAGGCTTATGCCTGGAGAGGGAAAGAGAAGAGTAGCATGTCAAGTCCAACATTCTGCCCGAGGGACTGGTTTCTGGCTACTGACCTCTAGCTCACCTAACCCCGAGCACTGCTCTTTGCATTATAGTGCCAAGAAGACTGCAGTTCTGCAGATAGATGCCAGGGAGAGGAGGAGATATGGGCTCCTGAGAAGAAATAAAGGCAAGCCTTTGTAACTGGGAAATTACATACACAAACCCAGAGAAGGACCTTCACCCACTGTTGGTGGGTGAATATAAAACACTGTAGCTGCTCTGGGAAACAGCATGGTCATCTGCACAAAGTTAAAAATGGAAATGCCATGTGATCCACCAATTCCACTGCTGGGTATATACCCCAAACAATTGAAAGCAGCCTCTTAGAGAAAAGAGATATTTGTACACCCAAGTTCATTGCAGCATTGTCCACAAGAGACAATAAGTGGAAGCAACCCACATGTCCACCACCAGATGAATGGGTAAAGCAAATGTGGTACAATGGACTATAATGCAATATTAATTGGCCCCTACAAATAAGGAAATCCTGTTGCATGCTACAACATGGATGAACATCAAGTATGTTGTGCTAAGTAAAATGAGCCAACACAAATACTGTGTGATTCTTTTTAGATGAGATCCCTAGAGTAGACAGATTCACAGAGACAGCAAGTTGAATGGTGGTTGCCAGTGGCTGAGGAGAAAGTGCAATAGTAAGTTGTTGTTTAATAGGTGTAGAGTTTCATTTTGGCAGGAAGAAAAATTCTGGAGATCTTTTGTACAAAAACGCGAATATACTTAACACGACTAAATTGTACACTCAAAATTGCAGGTAGTAACATGTACTTAACAGGGTCCATCTGTGTTATCTGATTTTACCACAGTGAAAAAAAGAAGGAAGAACTCTTGAAGGGGCAGCATACTCATTCATGCAGATGACAAACTTATGGCAAAAAAAAAATATCTCTCTCCTTCCTTCCTTCCCTCCTCCCTCCCTCCATCCCTTCCTCTCTCTCCACCTTCCTTCCATCATCTACCATATCTATCTGCCTATCGTCTATCTCTATCTGTCTATCTACCTGTTATCTATCCATCTATCTACCTGTTATCTATCTATCTATGTGTCCATATATTGTGGAAGAAAATGAAGGCTAGGGCTTTCTAAAATGGAGTCAGGAAGAGAGTAAGTAGGGGACAGGGAAGAGGGCCAACTAGTAGCAATGCCCGGCAGAGGCTCCTGACCAGAGGGAGAAAAACTGGACAGAATTGGACTCTATGAAGCCAAAGGTGGAGAGCTGAGTCAAGCAAGAATTTCAGCAAGCTGTGACTCCAAGGAAGATCATTAAAAAAACAAACAAACAAACAAACAAACAAAAAACAAATTACAGGTACAAAGCCTGCAGCCCACAGGACAGGAGACCTCTCCCCCAAGTGAGAGGCTCACTGTAGGCTCTCTGTAAGCAAGCAGGGGACAAAAGACCTCTCATTTGACCTCACTGGAGAGAGCCACTAAACACTGGGTCTCCTTCTCCAGGGAGGTCCAACTTGTGAACCTAGATACCACCCTGCCTGGCATAAAGTTGAACAAATATTTTCCCCACAATTCTGAACTCCAAGTCTACCCTTCCCCCCTTGCATGGCAGCCTGAAGTTCTGCCCCACACAGACCCCAGAGTGTTTGGTCTTTTCCTAGGAGATCTGGGCATAGTGCGGACCTTTCAACATCAGCACAGAATCTGTGACTCCTGGGAAAGAAGGAGGGCATAGGAAGAAAATAGCATGTGGCAGGAGGAGGAACAATTCCTTGGTTATGACTATGCCCGACCAGCAGTGATGTTGACCTGCTGTTCTGGCTGTGTCTGGTGGGAGGTGTCATAGAACCCCCAGCTCCAACTCAGCCAGCGAGCAGAAGTGCAGAAGCCTGATGTGGACCCAGCCCAGTGGGTGGGGGTGCTGACACCTATTTAGGACTTTAATGGACAATTGCTGGCTTCAACTGAGCCAGCAAGTGAGGGACCAGTCCCTCAGTGTGGACTGAGCTTGGTGGGTGGAGGATGCAGACCACCAGCTCCAGCTGAGCCCACGAGCAGAGGTGCAGACACTGGGTGTGGACTGAACCCAGCAGGCTGGGGTGCTAATGCCTAGTTGGGACTTCGATGGGCGGCTCACCAGAAAGGACCTTGTGCCATACCCTGGGGTTTGTAGGATAGAACTGACTGTGGATTTCTATCCACCATTGGAGACCCTGGGATCCCTCTCTGTGGAGCAGGGTTTATACTGCTTGAGACAATCTGGTTGGAGCTCACATCTGGGGCTGTCCACCTGGGGACACTCTGAGGTTGACCTGAGGAACTTCTGTAGCAGAAAAGAACTTAATGGTGGGGGCGGGGTGCCACAAGTGTCTGTATCTCTTGCCAGCTGAGACTTAACCCTAATACCGTGACTTCTTAGGACAGGGTAGAGGTTGGCTGACTTCAAAACTGAGCCAGGTTGCACCATCTCATCAAGTAGGTCCTCAGAGTCTCCAGCCAAAACACTGAAAGGAGCCTTTGTAAGGTTGTAGGGGAATAAGCCACAATTACAAGGCCTAGCACTTTGGTAAGGGACTGATTAACTCTACTACCTGAGACCTCCAATTCAATCTCACCCTACCAGTTATAATAACCAAAGGGTGGGAAACAATCATGGGGTGGAACCAACAGAAGAACTCTGGCAACGTGAATAACCAGAGTTGATCAATGCCCCGCCCCTAAGGAATGACAAAGGAGATACAACTGAAAATGTCATGCATAGACAAATGGCTGAGATGTCAAAAATAGAGTTCAGAATATGGATGGCAAGTGGGATGAATAGAATGGCAGAAAGATGGAAATAGAAATCCAAAGAGTAGTTCTAAAGTTGTCTCAAGAAATTAATAAATTCAAAGACAAAGTCACCAAAGATATGGACATATTGAGAAAAGAGATAGCAGAGCTCAAGGAAATGAAAAAGTTATTTGAGGAGCTCTGAAATACAGTAGACTCTCTCAGTAATAGACTGGAACAGGCAGAAGAAAGGATCTCTGAAATTGAAGACAAAGCTTGGGGACGTTCTCAAACACTCAAAGAGGCAGACAAATGGAGAGCAAAAACTGATCATTCCCTGAGAGAGTTGTGGCATCACTCCAAAAAATCAAACATTTGTCTTATAGGAATTTCTGAAGGAGCAGAGGATGGTCCTAATGGCACAGATGCTCTACTCCAAGAGATTATGGAGAATTCCCCAAGCATGGCAAGATAAACAGAAATTCAGATAGTAGACAGTTTCCTAACTCCACCAAGACTCAATCCAAATAAAAGATCTCCTAGACACATTGTGATTAACTTTTCCAAAGTTAATATGAAGGAGAAAATTCTGCAAGCAGCCAGATGTAAGAAAAGCATTAGTGGGCGGTGCCTGTAGCACAGTGGTCATGGTGCCGACCACATGCACCGAGGGTGGCGGGTTCAAACCCGGCCCGGGCCAGCTAAACATCAATGACAACTGCAACAACAACAACAAAAAATAGCCAGGCATTGTGGCAGGTGCCTGTAGTTCCAGTTACATGGGAGGCTGAGGCAAGAGAATTGATTAAGCTCAAAAGAGTTTGAGGTTGCCGTGAGCGGTGATGCCACAGCACTCTACCAAAGGTGACATAGTGAGACTCAGTCTCAAAAAAGAAGAAAAGCATTACCTACAAAGGGAGAAATATTAGAATGACTGCCGATCTCTCAGTCCAAAACTTTCCAGCCAGAAGAGAATGTTCATCTACATTCCATCTCCAAAAAAAAAAAAACCAAAAAACAAAAAGCCTTTCAGCCCAGGATCCTGTATCCAGCTAAACTGAGTTTCATTTGTGATGGAGAAATCAAATACTTTAGTGACTTATACACATTGAAGAAATTTCCCATAACTAAACCAACTCTCCAGGATATTCTCAGACCCATCCATCCTCTATAATGATCAGCACAATGGTCTACCACCAAAGTCAGCTCATCCAGAAAGCCTTGAATAAAACCCAACTTCCACAGTGGTGAAAGGATTAAAAATATCCACTGGACATTTGAAAAACATGACACTCAAAACACAACCATGCTTATCAATTCTCTTAATCAATGTGAATGGTTTAAATCGTCCTCTAAAGAGGCACAGGTTGGCTGACTGCATACATAAACTCAGACCACATATCTATTGAATACAAGAATCTCATCTTACCTTAAAGGATAAAAATAGACTCAGGGTGAAGAGATGGACATCTATAATACAGGCAAATGGAAATTAGAAAAAAACAGGGGTTGCAATTTTATTTTCAGATAAAATTGGCTTTAAACCAAAAAAGAAAAGGAAAGATAAGGATGGTCACTACATATTTGTCAAGGGAAACACCCAATATGAAGAAATTTCAATAATTAACATTTACATGCCCTACCACAATGCTCCTCAATTTATAAGGCAAATGCTAATGATATGAACAACTTGATATCTTCCAGTACTATAATAGTTGGAGATTATAACACCCCGTTGGCAGTTTTGGATAGATCCTCCAAGAAGAAACTAAACAAGGAAATGATGGACTTAAACTTGATCCTAAAACAAATGGACTTAACAGACATCTACAGAACATTTCATCCTAATAAAAATGAATGTACATTCTTCTCATCAGCCCACAGATCATCCTCCAAAATGGATTGTATCTTAGAATGCAAGTCTAACGTCAGCAAATTTAAAAGAGTAGAAATTATTGCATCTTGCATCTTCTCAGACCACTGCAGAATAAAAGTCTAATTCAACAGAAACGGGAATCTTCTTACTCAAACAAAGTCATGGAAAATAAATAACCTTATCTGAATGATAACTGGGTCAAAGACCAGATTAAGAAAGAAATCGCCAAATTTTTGCAACAAAATCACAATGAAGACACAAATTATCAAAACCTATGGTATACTGCAAAGGCAGTCCTAAGAGAGAAATTTAGAGCATTAGAAGCCTCTGTCAAGAAAAGAGAAAAAGAGGAAGTCAATATATTAATGGGTCATCTCAAGCAACTGGAAAAGGATGAACATTCCAACCTCAAACCCAGCAGAAAGAAAAGAAATAACCAAAATTAGGGCAGAATTAAATAAAATTGAAAACAAAAGAATCATTCAGAAGTTCAACAAAACAGAAAGTTGGTGTTTTGAAAGATTAGTAAAATTGATGAACCTTTGGCTAACCTAACCAGAAATAGAAAAGTAAAATCTCTAATATCATCAATCAGAAACAATAAAGGAGAAATAGCAACAGACATCTCAGAAATCCAAAAAGTCCTCAATGATTACTACTAAAAATTCTATTCTCAGAAGTATGAAAAAATGAGGGCAATAGACCAATGCTGGAAGCATGCCACCTTCCTAGACTCAACCAGAAGGAATTAGAAATTTTGAATAGACCTTTATCAAGCACTGAAATAGCATCAACTAAACAAAATCTCCCAAAAAAGGAAATTCCAGGACCAGATGGCTTCACATCTGAATTCTATGAAACCTTTAAAGAGGAACTGGTAACTATAGTATACAACCTATTCCAAAGCACAGAAAAAGAAGGAATACTTCCCAACACATTCTATGAAGCAAATACCACCCCAATCCCCAAACCAGGAAAGGATCCAAAAAAGAACGAAAATTATAGACCAATATCATTAATGAATATTGATGTAAAAATACTCAGTAAGATCTTAACAAACAGAATTAAACAGCACATAAAAATATATATACACCATGATCAAGTTGGTTTTATTCCAGGGTTACAAAGTTGGTTCAACATATGTAAATCTATAAATATAATACATCACATAAATAAAACAAAAAACAAAGACCATATGATTCTCTCAAGTGATGCAGAAAAAGCTTTTGATAATATCCAGCATCCTTTCCTGATCAGTACACTTAAGAAAATACGCTTAGATGGGACATTTCTTATACTGATAGAGGCCATCTACAGCAAACCCACAGTCAACATCATATTGACTGGAGTAAAATTGAAAGCATTTCCACTCAGATCTGGAACTAGGCAAGGATGTCCACTGTCTCCACTGCTATTCAACATAGTAATGGAAGGCCTAGCCATTGCTAACAGGCAAGAGAAGGCAATCAAGGGGTCAGAAGAGATCAAACTCTCACTCTTCACTGATGATATGATCCCATACCTGGAAAATCTCAGGGACTCAACTAAAAACTCCTAGAAGTGGTCAAGGAATACAGCAGCGTCTCAGGATACAAAATCAATACTTAGAAACCAGTAGCTCTTATATATACCAGCAATACTCAAGCTGAAAATACAATCAAGGACTCTATTCCTTTTCAACAGTGCCAAAGAATATGAAATATCTGGGAATTTACCTAACAAAGTATGTGAAAGATCTCTATAAAGAGAATTATGAAATGCTGAGAAAATGAATAGTTGAAGATGTTAACAAATGGAAAAACATACTATGCTTGTGGCTGGGGAAAAATCAACATTATTAAAATATCCATACTACCAAAAATAATTTACAGATTTAACACAATCTCTGTTAAAGCACCACTGTCATACTTGAAATATCTGGAAAAAATACTACTTCGTTTTATATGGAATCAGAAAAACTCTTGAATAGCCAAGACATTACTCAGAAATTAAAAAAAAAAAAAAAAACAGGAGGTATCACATTACCAGACCTCAGGCTATACTATAAATTGATAGTGATCAAAACAGCATGGTACTGGCACAAAAACAGAGAGGTAGATTTATGGAACCAAGAGATGAACCCAGCCACTTATTGTCATTTGATCTTTGATAAGCCTATCATCAAAAACATTCATTGGGAGAAAGATTCCCTATGTAACAAATGGTGCTGAGTGAACTGGCTGGAGACCTGTAGAAGACTGAAACTGGGCCCCATCTTTCACCATTAACAAACATTGATTCTCACTGGATAAAAGATTCAAAGTTAGGACATGAAACTATAAAAATACTAGACGAGAGTGCAGGGAAAACACTTGAAGAAATCAGCCTGGGAGAATATTTATTTTATGAGGAGAACCCCCTGGGCAATTGAAGCAACACAAAAAAAAAAATGTATTACTGGGATCTGATCAAACCAAAAAGCTTCTGCACAGCCAAGAGCACAGTAAGTAAAGCAAACAGACAGACCTCAGAATGGAAGAGGGTATTTGCAGGTTATGTTTCCGACAAAGAAACTGATAACTAGAATCAACAGACAACTCAAACTAATCAATGAGAAAAGAACAAATAACCCTGTTTCTTTGTGGGCAAGAGACATGAACAGAAGCTTCTCTGAAGAAGACAGGCGTGTGGCCCACAAACACATGAAAAAATAGTCATTATCTTTAATCATCAGAAAATGCAAATCAAAACCACTTTGAGATATCATCTAACTCCAGTAAGATTAACCCACATCACAAAATCCCAAAACTACAGATGGTGGTGTGCATGCAGAGAAAAGGGAACACTTCTGCACTGCTGGTGGGAATGCAAACTAATACGTTCCTTTTGGAAAGAAGTTTGGAGACCACTGAAGGATCTAAAAGTAGACCTGCCATTCGATCCTGCAATTCCTCTACTAGGTGTACATCCAAAAGACCAAAAATCACTTTACAACAAAGGTATTTGCACCAGAATGTTTATTGCAGCCCAATTCATAATTGCCACGTCATGGAATCAGCCCAAGTGCCCATCAACTCATGAATGGATTAATAAATTGTGGTATATGTACACCATGGAATATGATGCAGCCATAAGAAAGATGAAGACCTTTCACCTTTTATGTTTACCTGGATGGAGCTGTAACATATTCTTCTTAGTAAAGTGTCTCAAGAATGGAAGAAAAAGTATCCAATGTACTTAATACTATTATGAAACCAATATATAATGACCTACACATTCATATGAATGATAAAACATAACTGTAGCCCAGAAAGAAAGAGGGAAGTGGAAGGGGAGGCTGGGAAGAGAGAGGGTATTTGGTGGGACGTCACCTAATGTGCGTAATACAATGGTACACTTCAAAGCTATTAAGAATAGAGTATAAATGTCTTACAACAACAAATAAGCAAGTGAGGTGATAGTTACGTGAATCAATTCAATGTAAGCACTCCACACTGTTTATCAATTCAGCACATTATACCCCATAAATGCATTAATATACACAGTCATGATTTAATAAAGAAAAAAAAAAGGAAAAAAATAAAGTGGAGTCAGGAGGTTGTGAGAGGATTGCACTTGCCCCTGTTAAAGGCCAACCCACAGAATGTTCCAATAGACTTGGATGAACAACTGAAGTCAGTATCTGCCAGCCTTCAACATCTCACAGCTGGGAGTACCCTAACTAGTCAATCAGAACACGTTTTCAATTTAGGATTTCCCCCCAGCAAGTGAAACGCCTCCCCAAACAACTTTGTTTGTGGAAATCTGCTATCAAAATCCTCTTCTGTGCTCGCCATATGAGACACCACTTAGGGTGCCCTGATCGAGAGTACCCAAATTGCAAGTCTTTGTTTCCCAAATAAATGCTGTTTCCTGTGACCACTCTGTCAATCTTTTTTTAGTTAACACTATCTACCTGACTGTTTCTATCATCTCTATTATAAACCAAAGGCAAGTTGGTTATCATGGAACAATATGAACACATTTAGGGCAACGGAAAAACAAAGCTCAACATTTTTTGACAGAGAGCAAAGTTGGTTTTCTGACTATGTAGGGTCCTTGGCACTTGCATTTCAAATACATATACAGTATACTCCAGGTCAGGGAATTTCCCCCTTGCAAATATTAGGCTCTTAGTAGCAAAACTCTTCAGATATCACCCTAAACATAACTGAGGGGAGGTAGTTAAGAAAAAGTGTTTTAGGAGGTCTTGGAGCAAGAAGTTATTTTAAGAGCAGAGGTATAGAGGAGGAGAGACACAGCAACTTGGAAAGAAGCATAGAGCCGCACACAGGCAGGCTGTAAATACAATGGGCCCTCTAGGCAATGACACTCTAGAGTGGTGGTCCCCAAGCTTTTGGCACCAGGGACTGATTACACAGAAGACAATTTTTCCACAGATAGTGGTGGTGGTGGAGAATGATGGGATAGGAGGCAGAGCTCAGGCGATGATGTGAGCCATAGGCAGTGGCTATAAATATAGATTAAGCCTCCCTGGCCCGCTGCTCACTTCCTGCTGTGTGATCCAGTTCCTAACAGGCTACAGACCAGTACCAGTGCCCACAGCCCAGGGACTGGGGACTGCAGCTCTAGACCATCTATCTAGATTAGCTCACACTTCCTTAAACCAGTGTTTTTCAAAATAACAAAATATATTTGTCTTAAGATAGCAAACAGACATTATGCTACCTGAAAATGATCTTCATTGTCTCCCATCAGTGTGGGCTACAGAGGTGTAGTGGATTAGCAGGCAGTTATTCTTCTCAATACAGTCTCATGCAGCACAGAACAACATTATGGCCATCCACAGACAGCATGGATGATGGCTGTCCCATGAGATTACGATGGAGCTGAAAAATGCCAGTCGCCTAGTGATTTCAGAGCCATCGTTATGTGGTAGGACAACACACTACCTTTTCTAGGTGGAGATATGTTTAGGTACACAAATACTTGCCATCGTGTGACAACTGCCTGCAGTATTCAGTACGGTCACATGCTGTACAGGTTTGTAGGCCAGGAGCAGTAGGCTGTACCACACAGCCTGGCAGTGTAGTGGGCTATGCCATCTAGGTTTGTGCAAGTGGTCTGTGATATCTGCACAAGGACACACTTCCCAGAATATATCGCTATCGTTAGGCACCCCATTAACTGTCCTTATGAGACCCTATCAATTTGGAAACATGGCCTTACAGTGACAGAGATATGGAATTTGACAGAAACAGCCAGTATCTTAACATGGAAAGCCAATACGCTTCCTTCTTCCCAGTGAAAATATTGACACTGGATGGATGGATGGATTTTATATGATTCTCTCATGTGGGGTCATTTCTCCAATGAAGCACTACCATCTCCCCTCAAAAGCAAATGGAAATGGAGGAATAGAGGTCTTCCCCTTCGTGATGTGATCTGCGGAAACCCTAGTGCTCTTGGATTATAGCTTGGGAAACACAGGTCTGGACCAACATTGTTAGGGTCGCCCTGTGCTTTCCTCAGTGCACATCCATTTGAACCTATCGAAACAGCACCCATATCTATCCACATTTTGTTAGAATGTGTTTCTTCATCAGTGCAAAGACTCACTTTCCACCACACTTCCTCTCTGCTTTCCTTCTGGTTTACATTAATAAAATAATTAAAAGATTTGGGATGCAGTCCCTTCTGGTTAATTTTTGCTCTATATAGCAATTAAAAGCGCTGATGAATTGCACGCCACCCAGGGTCACTAAAAATGAAACGCTTATGAATTATTTAGCAGCCTCCTATAGACTTACTTTTAATCAGCACTTCTGTGATAAAATTGTCAGGTCGTGGCATGCAGACCCCAACCTGGTTTGAAAGCCAACTGGGAAATGACACTGAGGAAAAATAATCTAGGCCAGTTTAAAACACAGAGTCTGAGAATGTCTGGAGAAAGGCCTACATTATCTCAGGCCAAGCAGCAGACTGGGACAATGCAGCAATTCTCTGCCTTCTTCCCAAGGCTTTTATCGATTTCTCACAAAAGCACATCTGCAAAATGCAAAATGCCTAAAGATAGGGCTAAAAGAATCCCAAGTCCCCAGGAAGACTGGATAGAGAGAGAGGCTGGGTAAAATGTTAGGGGGATGCTAACAAAAGACCTGATAGCATATATATAAAAGGGTAGGGGAAAACTAGTTCTATCCCTCCAGGGGAAGTAAGCCAGGTTCCCTAGTCTAACTGCAGATCAGGAGTTCAAAGGGCTTAGCTCCCCCAGCTTTTGACTCTCCACTCACAGGGCTAGTCCATCCCGTCCAGGTGTCTCCGGGCTCTTTCCATCTCCCATTGTCTTGATGAGTCCCCAGGGATCACGCATTTGCGTGCTTTCCCCTGGATACCCCTTTATTGAGGCAGGGTGCCCTACGGAGAAGTCCACCTATCTACCTCCCACATAAAATGAGCAAATCTTTGGAAGGAAGCATATTGGCGTTCCATGTTAAGGTACTGGCTGTTGCTGTCAAATTCCATATCAAATTGATGAGACAGATCAAAATCCTGAAATTCCCAACAATCAAAAATAGATGATAAGATTACATTTAATATAGTTTGAGTTTATTAAATTTATTAGGATGCTGCATGCTGCAACAGTAACATTATAGGTGAAGCCATATGTTGTCTTTCATCAACCTACTTTTCAGAAAGTAAGAAATTTGGCTTTAACGCTCCCTCTATATCCTGCGAAACGCCCAGCGATGTTCACAGGATTTTGATGGATTTTCAGGGGCCTCAGATCCATGATCACCTACCTCTAGCTCCAGTGTCCACTGAATTCATCCTTTACTGCTCCTCTGTGCCATGCTCAAGTTCACTCCGCTGCCGTGCTATAAGCCCAAATAGGAAACTCTGTCATTTCCTGAATCCCCCTTTTTTCTTAACCACTAAAAGTGTGTGGGTCAGCATGCACGCACATTCACAAATGCACTTAATTGTGTAAAGACCTCACTTAAGTTTTAAGGAAATGGAGAGGGTTCACACTGCAGGAATCCAAACAAGTGTAAATGAAATATTAGACACTCCTATTTTTAAAAGCACTTTTGCCCATCCTCTTTGTCTCTTTCTCCTCCCTTTCAAGACCAACCAAAATATCCTTCCATCTATGGGAATACATGGTTGTGTATTTCCCTTCAATTCCCTTTATTGTTTTTGCCATCTGTACTTTAAATAACCTTTCTGTCATTAATATTATTTCTTTATAGGTACAATCTTCTGCAGCAGCTACCTCATAACTCATGATACCTTGTCAGGGTTGCTCTGTTTTGTGTTTTCATGTTGTCAGAATTCGAATTCGACTCTTGTTCCACTTCATCTGTATTTTCTTCTTGTTCACTTCCTTCCCCTACTTGGTCCTCTCACTTTGTCCTTCACTTTAAAACACCTTGTCTCTGTGTGCTTAGATGTTGAAGTGGCCTTGTGGTATAGGACCAAAAGGAGGAGAAGGGTAAAGAGTGAGACAGGAGAAAAGAAAGAAAAACATAAAGAACAGAAAGGAAAACAAATGAAGGAGGGAATGGATGAAATTGAAGAAAAGGAGAGAAAGACAGAAAGTGGGGTGGGGGTAAATGATGGTGTTCAGCAGGGTATTTCACCCATACACGCAATTCCAGGGCTCTGGGGTGCTTGGCTGGGTGCCACCCTCAAGATCAGCTGCTCCTTACCAGGCTGAGCAAAAGCAAGAACCCACCTCCGCCAAGTATAGAATTAAATCAGCAGAATGTCACAGTGTGGACCTTCCAATACTGTCTCTCCATAGGCCATAGTTAGAAGGACATGCTAGAGAAAAGGCTCAAAGGCTTCCTTGAGCCAGACCAATGCCATGGCACCCCAGACTAGGCCTCAGAGTGAAGCTCTGTCCCATAAATAGAATACAGAATGAAATAGAATAAAGCAGATCAGAACAAATAATAAAAATGATAAAATAGATGAGAAAAGTTAAACGGGGAAATTATACAATAGGTAGAAAGGATATGTTAGTTGTTGCCTGAGACATTTTTTGTGGGAAAGATGAGAAAAGTAGAAAAATTTCTACCAAAAGAGAGAATAAAGGAGAGAAATAGGAAAGAAGAATACAAGGGGATGAAAACTATAGCAGAAATGGAGCTGTAGCTATTGAAGAATGTAAAAAGGAAGAAATAAAAATACAACAAAATGAAACAAAAGACAACAACAACAAAAAGCCACAAGAAAGTAATTAACAAATTACACACACACACACACACACACACACACAAAAGTATATATTTATACACGCACATAAATGTGTACAATGCAATATATTGCGTGGACACCAGATGGCGCCCAAGTATTAGGAAATGCAAAAGAGCCGCTCGTTCTGCTTCTTAACATGATCCCCGAAGCCAGTATATAGCTGCCCATCTCATTAATTTATTTGCCCTCAATTGGGCATTCCGCCAATATTCACTCCCAGCAGGATTGGGATCCTGAAGCTCTTGCCAGAGTCCTTACAAGGCACGTCTCGACCTTCCAAACAGTGCCCCTTGGCCACAAAGTGGCTTTCCCAGATGCGTGGGTCTGTTCTACTCACCCAGGGACGGATAGCTGCCCGAGCTCGGCAGCTGCACCACAGCCAGCCATGCAGTGGGACCCTGCGAAGTGTTCCACGCAGAAGCCCTCCCACAATGGTGACACCCTTCTAGGAGCCAAGCCTATCCCAGTTCCACACCCCGCTGATTCAATCCCGACCTCTGGACACTGAGTTCACTTGCTCACTTAAGCCCTTCCAAGCAGTTCCAATGAACAGCCCAGTCTAAAAAAGAAAAATTTCAGGACAGCTCTTCCCCATCTCTAGCCCTCCACTGGAGGGCAGGGCAGCCTCTGCCTGCCCCCAGGCCCTTGCCTTCTGTGCTGGTCTTCCACTGCTCCCGACCTCCTCCTTGCCTCCTGGAGCCCCCTACTGCTTCAAAACGTCCCTGGAGTGATGTTTCTGGGCTGGACACCCCAGCCGCAGGTGTCTGGGGTCCTCTCTCCCCTGTCTGACCACAAGTGGCTGCTAAGGAGTTGTGTCTAGTCTGTTATCTTGCTCCGCCTCCACCCAAAATTGATCCTGGACCTTCTTCCCAAAGAATTTTGGCTGTGAGTCTCAACCCGTCCGATGGCTCCCTGAACTGCCAGCAAGAGCCCCATTCTTTGTTTCACCTGACACTTAAGAGTTCCAGATGCAACGGGCTGGAGGAGTTGAGGGCAAATGGGCAGGAGGGACCTCTTGGGCTGATGGAAACGTTTTGTAGCTCAGTTGTGATGGTGGCAACTGATGGTGTGCACCTGTAAAACGTCACAGGACAGTACACTGAAGGGGTGAATTTTACAGTATGCAAATTGTACCTCAATGAACCTGAGTTAATGAACAAACAGGACTAAACAAAAGCAAGGGGTAAAATAGTGAAGGGGTAGACATTTGAGGCATGACTGGATTCCAGTCAAGAACAAGGGAAGTCCCAGTATGACAGCTGTGCAGTCAGTGGGCCTAGATACAACCAGCCCAACAGATAGGACAGAGGACAAGAAGAGAGATGGTTTAAGATGTTATTAGCATTGTGAGATTGCAGAAACTAAGCCAAGCCAACAGAAAACAGGCAATTGTTTCGCTCTTTTATAAAATTTCAGAATATTAGGGGACCCACATGTTTTCCTTACACATTATGATTTTGCACTAGTTGAGTCAAGTGTGTAATTGTGCCCCTGATCCAGACAGTGCATACCATAAGCAAAAGGTGTGAATTTACCCAGCTCCTCCCCTAAGCTTGTTTTCTTTTCCTTCTTGTGATTTATTTCCATATGTGCACTTAAGTGTAGATCAATCAGTTAGAAACCAGGCAATATTTAACACAGAGCAGGAGGGGGAAGGAACCTGACTAATGGATAGCATCTAATAGAAGAAAAAAGGGAGAGCGAGGGGGAGAAAGTGGAGCACATAGTCTTGTAATAACTACATTCGCAACTATTCGTCAGTAATTAATACCTATAACATGAGTCAAGAAGGAAAGAACAGACAAAAGACAAAGGACAAAGAAAAGAAGAACAAGAGAGAGTTTCCTGGTGGAGCCCCGGTAGGCATCCAGAGTTTAAAACATGGGTCAGAAAGTGCAGGGGAGCTGCAGTGTTCCGGGCAGACGACCCCAGAGGATAGCTGCAGAGGGAAAGAACCCTGGGGATCTGCAGGGGGTCCCTCCGGAGTACCCAGCAGACCACCGATGAGCTCAAGCCTGTAAGGGAAATACTCATGGCCAGGGAAAGGAACCCCCAGGACTCCCCCCTCCCTGGAGAAAACGAAAGGTAACTCTCAAGCAGGGTAGGGACTGGAGGCTGTCCCCACCCTCCAGGACTGGGAACCTCACCATTCACTCACAGGCATCAGCCAGGGCTCGTAGAAGTGTTGAGGACAAAGCTCTCGGTAGGGAGCACAGACGTAGGTGCAGGTCCCTGGGAACCACAGCTGAAGCACAGGCCGTCTGGGGCTGCCTGCAGGGCCTTGAGTCCTGGTCCCCAGGAGGGGCTCATTCATAACTTGAGGATCCAAGCCATAGCCGAACCATCACAGGTACACACTGAGCTATCACCAGAGCTGGCCGAGACGTGGCTAAGAGGGGAAGATGTCCCCATGCTATCTTGAAGCCACATGTACAGACAATGGGAACGATTCCAGGACAACTACTGAAAAGCTATGCAGGATGGAGGCAAGATTACTTTGGAAATAAAAGAATTCTTTCTAAAGCATATTTTTTTCTGTCTGTAATCACCTTTCTCCCTCTAGGAAGAAAAAGAGGAAAAAAGCCCCACATTTTCTCTTCTGTATACTTGTGGGAGCATCTTGCTCTACTAATGTATAAAATCTCTGCTGGGATAGCATTGACCCACACATTGCCCACAGGTGGTAAAATGATCACATAGTGGTGGAGGAAACTGACCTTTTCAGGGCTGTTTTGGTCTGCTGTTTTTGTTTTTTCCCCAAAAAACTTTTTAAAAAGCTTTCTGCTATAGGCCTTGGTGGGTGTTCAAAATGGGTAAAGTTCGTGAAACCTGGGAAGGTGGTGCTGGTCCTCGCCAGACGCTACTCCAGACACAAAGGTGTCATCGTGAAGGACATTGATGTTGGCACCTGAGACCACCCCTACAGCCATGCTCTGGTGTTTGGAATTGACTGCTATCCCCACAAAGTGACAGCTGCCGTGGGCAAGAAGAAGATCGCCAAGCAATCCAAGATCAAGTCTTTTTGAAAACTTTATAACTACAATCAGCTCAGGCCCACAGGGTACTCTGCGGAATCCCCTTGGACAAAACTGTCATCAATAAGGATGTCTTCAGAGACTCTGTTCTTTAATGCAAGGCCCAACAGGAGGCTGTGGTCAGGGTTGAAGAGAGGTCCAAGACAGGCAAGAATACGTGGTCCTTCCAGAAGCTGAGGCTTTAGTGTTTTCTGATTCAGTCATTAAATATATTTCTTTAAAAACGAGTCCTGGAGCGGCACCTGTGGCTCAGTGAGTAGGGTGCTGACCCCATATACCGAGGGTGGTGGGTTCAAACCCAGCCCCGGCCAAACCACAACAAAAAAACAGTCGGGTGTTGTGGCAGGCACCTGTAGTCCCAGCTACTCAGGAGGCTGAAGCAAGAGAATCGCCTATGCCCAGGAGTTGGAGGTTGCTGTGAGCTGTCTGACGTTGCCCGGGCACTCTACCCAGGGCAATAAAGTGAGACTCTGTCTCTACAAAAATAAATAAATAAAATAAAAACGAGTCCTGCCCAGTAGCGTGGGAAAATTAATCCTACACTAAAAGCCACTCTGGTCCCCCACAGCACATCTTCAAAGCAAGACTGAAAGGTTCAAACCATTTCCGGGTAACTCAGCAGCACCCCACAACTCAGCACGTGGATATGTCTAAGAAAACAGAAATAAATACCCAGCAGTCAAGGAGAAAAGGTACGATGTCCGACATTCCATCAAAAACTCCCAGGGGCGGGGGGTGGCGCCTGTGGCTCAGTGAGTAGGGCACCGGCCCATATACCGAGGGTGGCAGGTTTGAACCCAGCCCCGGTCAAACTGAAACAAAAAAATAGCCAGGAGTTGTGGCAGGCGCCGGGTGCTTGGGAGGCTGAGGCAAGAGAATCAGCTAAGCCCAAGAGCTGGAGGTTGCTGTGAGCTGTGACACCATGGCACTCTACCAAGGGGGACAAAATGAGACTCTGTGTCAAAAAAAAAAATACTCCCAGGTATACACAGAAGCAGGAAAATATAACCCCTTATGAGTAGAGAGCTCAATCAGTGAAAGGCATCCAGAGTGGTAAGGAAGAAGAAACACTGGCTTTACTTGCAGACATGACCTTCTATGTAGAAGCTCTGTTATAAACCGCCAGACAAATTAGTGACCTTAGTGAGTTCCCAAGACATGGCATATTTCAGAGAAAGCTGCCGTAAGTGAAGAAATGCAACCTAAAAATACTAGTCTTAATTCTCCCTGTTGAAGATTAAGGGAAAAGTCAACAAGACGCCTCTCATCCTCTCATTTGTTAGCACATTCACTTTAGAGAATTTGTAAGTCGCTTGCCTGTCTCTGTTAAAATGGATGTAAATATTCTTTTTTTTGACATTTTTTTTTATTTTTTTATTGAATGATAACTATGTACATTAATGCACTTCTGGGGTACAGTGTGGGGTTTTCACATGCAATCTGAAATACTTCCATCAAACTGGTCAACACAGCCTTCATGTCATTTTCTTAGTTATTGCTTTAAAACGTTCACATTCTACTCTTAG